>ML428681.1:0-19460 GCA_005239525.1 Nicotiana knightiana | reverse complement strand
AGAATTGTGTTTTGTCCAGAAATTAAGGAACTTAAAAGATTTCTTAATTGGTGCAACCATTTCAGAATATGTTATCAATATGGGACTGTGATCAGACCCAATCTTAGAGAGGTGAGTTACTTCAAGCCCAGGTAAGAACTGTTGGAGTTCCATATTAGCCATACATCGATCCAACCTTTTGAAAATGCAATCATCCCCAGCTCTCCCGTTCCACTAGGTAAATATACTCTCTTTGAAGCCTAAGTCAGTGAGATTACAGGTATTCATACAACGCCTAAAGTCATTCACTTCGTTAATTGACACAGGTACACCCCCATACTTCTCCTCCTCATCCCATATAACATTGAAATCACCTCCAACTAGCCAAGGTAAAGTCATGTCTCTAGCCAAATAATACAAACTGTCCCAAAGCTCTATTCTTTCAATAGCATCACATTTAGCATACACAAAGGTGACTATAACAGCAACTTGAGTGTCCATGTTTGTGATCCTCATGGTCATTTGTTGGTCTGTGTTTATCATTATATCTACCCCATGATCCTCATCAACAAAAACCCAAATCTTTTTTGATATGTTAGCAAAGGCTTGAAGCATACCAATCTTCCTTCTATATCGTTCTAGTTTTCTAACATTCTGAATTGGTTCCATAATACCAATAAAATGAAAGTGTTGCTGTCTATTCATGAGGATCAGTCTTTCAAATGCCTTTTTTGTATTGACTGACCTCACATTCCAAATAATGGCCTTCATAATTGATTATTGGATTTAGATAGGGTCCTCCTCGTTTGAACCCCAGGAACTACACCTTGTATGTCTCTTGATAGTTTTTTCTTTCCCTTTCCTGCTGATTTTCCTTTTTCTATAGCTCTAGGTGATAGATCTCCTTGTCTTGCAACCTTCATAAAGTTTTGGGTCGTGGATTCTTCATCAAAATCCTTACCCCTGCCTCCAAACGAGTCCTCTGCCTCTAATTCCCCTGCTTGTTCTACAAGTTGTTGTTGTATGTTTTTTGGAACCAAAGCAGTGCGCTGATTCACTGTTGTTGTATTATCCATCTGGTTTATTACTGCTTGTTCTCCTCCCTTAGAGCTCGATTGAACAGGTGTTAACTTATCAATCTCAATCATCTTTTGCACTGGTTGTAATGTTATTCCCCCTGGATCATTGACTTCCTCGTCAACTGGTGTCATAGGATTCCTTGTCTGTTTGTCACCATCTTTAATTTCATGCATTCTCTCCATTTCACCCTGTATATTTTCCTGTTCTGTGTTAATTGTGTCTTCATGTATAGTTACCTGTTCCTTGTTTGCATTTTCACTTTGTTCTTCTAATTCAACCTCCTCATCAGTAGATTACTCTTCACAACTAGCACCCTCTGGTAATTCTCCTTCATCTGAATCAACCTCTATTTGATCATTCCATGGTCTGCTACTTAATTGTAGTCTCTCATTGCCTTTTGTTGATAACGTTGCTGCATCAAATTCCACAGATTGTGAGGGTACTTCCTGGCATGATTTGTTGACAGCTACATTACTATTGAAAGTTCTAGTCACCCATTGAGCAGTAGATTCCTCAGGTCTCCTATAATCTTTGGTCCCCTTATCACCAATTATAGGTTCAAGGTTGTTAGGAATATTTGAAGCTGCCATCCCATTAGAATTTAGATTAAACTGAGGAACTGCTGCATTTAACTTTCCCACAGTATAACCAATTGGCTCCACTAATGGTAATTGATTGATAGCCTCATTATGTCCTCCATCCTTGTGTGACACCACATTTTTATTGGCATTTTGTTGTTGCATCTAAGCATGTTCTTCATCACCATTGTCCTCACTTTCTAACACTGCAAATTTGTTTCCAATTTGAAACTACTGTTGTTCTTCATTTTGAATAGCTGGAACAATTTCCTTTCCAGTATGTCTTTGATCCTCCCTTTGATTACCATTCTTTTTAGATCTATTATCACGAACTTCTTTCCATTGCTCCTTACCATTGCCATTAACATTGCCAACAACTTTCCCAACTAGTTTAATATAACATAATGGTGCTTCCAATAAGCCAAACGCCTGCGTAGTATATGTTTTCCAGTCGCCCAACCTGTATGCACATAGTTGAGATACAATGCTCCTCACATAGAACCATTGTTCATTCCAATTGCACTTCAATGCATTTGCGTATCTAGCTTTGCTGCATCTACCATTTCTCCTCTTCTTTATTATCTTCTGGAGATGTATTTCATTTAAATCACCTCCTGTCACCCAAACTGAAAAACCAAAGTATAGGAAAATTGCATTCCTATGTATCATGTGATATTTGTTCCCAGTTTTGGTTGTACTCCTTAGTTTACCTCTTGTTATCCTTGTTTTGTTGACTTCCTTAGCGAGTGTATGGACTTGCCTTGCCAGGGTGTTACACCGAATTGTATTATATAAGCCCGTATTCCTCTCACAATCAAGTCCTTTCTGGATTAACGCCATTCCAGTAAAGCAGTCTTTGCCTCCATATTCGTGTGATATCCCTTTGTGTTTTGTTGACATCTTTGCCTTGCATGATCTCTCACTTGGTATATAGTTGTGTTTCATCAAGGATCAGGCCAGTAGTGTCCTAAATTATTCCTTAATGTCATGCCAATTCTAGCGTGTGGAGACATCACCATTTTGAACTTTCCAGTAGTTGATGCTCATATTTGTGCCTATCTACTTTCCTTCTTCAAGGGAATGAGTACCAAGTACTAATACCACCCATAGAAGACGTATTTGGAGATAGGAGATGAACACAAAGTCCTGCAAAAAAAAACACAAATTAGTATAAAAGATCATCACTATGTACTCCTCCCTAAGGACTTGTACATAGTGATCTAGTGTTATCTCCTTATTCGTACTCCACCCTTTCTCCTCACTTTTTACTTTCTTGCTACTTTCACCCTTATATAAGGACATTGTAGCTTATCCTCGTTGATAATTCTTCTCACTTGAACATCCAGTTCCCAGAAACCATGGCACTCAATTTCCCCCACATCAAGGGCATAGTTAGCTAGGTGATCCGCCATCTTATTGCCTTCCTTGAATATATGAGTAACCTTATAATTACCCCTTTCCATCAGTTGGCAGATCTCCTCCACTTGAGCCACTATACTCCATGGTGGATTCTATTCCTTCTCCATAACATTCTTCAATAACAATGAATCAGTTTGAATCCACACATTAGTGAAGTTATAGGCATTACATATCTTCAACGCCTCCAGAATTGCCACAGACTCATCTACTGAGTTTGTTGTCTCATATATCTCCCTTCCCTGTGCATACACCACATCTCCTAATCCATCTCTAACACACACATCTATTGAACTTCTGCCCGGATTTCCCCTTGAGGCACCATCAGTGTTCACCTTTAACCACCCTTCATTTGGAATTTCCCATATCCCTTTTCCATTCTCAATTTAGGTGTATAGTTTTCCAGCATATCAAGCAGTTCATGCCATTTGTGAGGTACATTAACCAGACCAGGTTTTCTAGCTTTAACAAGATTTTGTAGAGTCGATGATACCTGGTAAATAACCCTACTTATGGATACTGGCTCACCATACTTGTATCCTTTTCTTCTTTTCCATAACTCCCATATAATGCTAGAGGGAAGTGCTTGCATAATTGGTTTGACTCTTTGTTGTACTTGTGCTGTCCAACATCTTGTTATTGCTTGATGCATTGTTAATCCTTCCACCCTGATTCCTGCCCTAGAAAGAAAATATTTCCACACTACTTGTTCATTGTATGAAGTGAAGAACAAGTGTGTCAATGTTTCTTCCCTAGGCTCCTTACAACACCAACATCTTGAAGGCATGTAGTAACCCAACCTTCTCATAAAGTCATCTAACGGCAACTTGGCTTTCCAAACTTTCCACATGAAAAATGATATATCAAATGGTAGCCCCTTCACCCATATCATTTTATATGCAATTCGAGGATCACTCATTCTCCTCAAATATTCCCATGCTGATTTTAAACTAAATTTTCCTCGAGCTTCTAGCATCCAATATGGCACATCCACAATATCTTCAATCACTGGATGCTTTATGTTTTCCAATTTGTGTGTAGCAAGATCAAATGGTAAAACTCCCAATAACTTATCCACATTCCAAATCCCATGTTCCACCACATCATGGACATTGTGAATAGTTTCATCTATACGAAATTCTGAAGGCACGATGAAATATAGAGATCCAAGCCCCGTCCAGTTATCAAACCAAAATAACGATGATCCCATCTTAGGGTGCCATGTGATTTGATGTTCAATAGCATCCCTACATTCAAGCATTTTTCTCCATATGTGAGACCCCTCCCTCCATGGAACTATCACAAAATTAGNTGAGCTCCACAAGCTTGGTTTAGTTCTATAATTCCACCACAATTTGCAAAACAATGCCTTTGATACATCATGTAAAGATCTAAACCCAATACCTCCCTCAACACATGGCCTACATAATGTATCCCATGATGCCCAATGCCTACTCGATCCTCCTATAGTACTGATCCAAAAGAATTGTGCAAAAATCTTGTGCAATTTGTTAATGACATATTGTGGGGGATTCACAGCTGATAACAAGTGAATGGGCATACTTTGAAGTACATGAGATATCAATACAACCCTACCCCCAATTGAAAGCAACTTCCCTTTCCAACCTTGTATTTTATCCATCACCTTAGTAATCAGATCTTGATAGTACTCCAGTTTTCTTCTTGCATAGAACATAAGACATCCGAAGTATGTGAAAGGGAACTCATTTTTTGCAATTCCAGTCACTCTTTCAACCTTCCTTACCACCTCTAAATTAACCAAGTGATGCAAATATACGGAAGATTTACTCTTATTAACAAACTGCCCAGAAGCAGCTTCATAAGCCCCCAATACTTCCATGATTAAACCTATTGATGTTGTATCTGATGAGGAGAATATAATGGTATCATATGCGTATGCTAAATGATTAATTCTAGGACTCCACTTTGGCATCCCAAATCCACGAAAATATGTGTTGGAATGTAGAGCATTCAAACCTCTTGACAATGCCTCAGTAGCCAGTATGAACAATGTAGGAGACAAAGGATCCCCTTGCTTAACTCCTCTAGATGATTTAAAGAAACCATATGATTGGCCATTTATCAGTACTGAGTACCAATTATTGGATACAATCCTAAATACCAAACCTATAACTCTCTCATCAAATCCCATTTTCCTCAGCACCTTAGTTAAAAATAGCCATGATAGTCTATCATAAGCCTTCACCATGTCCAACATTATAACTACATTAGGTCAAGCCTTAGTCCTTAACCTAATGTCAGTTATAATCTCCTGTGTAAGCAATACATTCTCAATAATATTTCTTCACTTAACAAAACCAGCTTGCTCCTCAGATATTATATTAGGAAGAAGGCCTACTAACCTTTCATGAACGACCCTTGAAATGATTTTGTTGGAGAAGTTGCTAAGGCTTATTGGTCTCATGTTTGAGAAAGTGATGACTTCCTTATTCTTGGGTAGTAGGACAAGATTAGTATGAGTGATGCACTTGGGAATTTCATGTCCATTAAACACTGCTCTCACCATGTCGAAGATGTCATCTCCAATGATGTCCCAGCAAGTATGATAGAAGCATCCTGTAAAGCCATCAGGACCTCCTGCACTATCACCATTAAGTCCATACACTGCTTGTTTTACTTCATCTTTGGTTGGATGCCTCATCAGTTCTTCATTTTGCCCATTGTGTAACAAATTAGGTACAAAGTCAAGTATCCTAAAATTTGAAGGAATAGAATTCTCAGTGAATTGATCCTGGAAGAATTGTACTGCCTCCTCAGCTATGTCTTCATCTTCTTCAACCCAATTGCCAGCACTGTTTTGAATCCTTTTGATTTGTAACATCTTCCTTCTTCCCTTCACATGTGCATGAAAGAATTTTGTATTTCTATCACCTTCCTTGAACCATTGCATACCAGCCTTTTGTCTCCAGAATTCTTCCTCTATAGCCATATATTTTAACATGTCAGCTTGCACCCTATGTAACCTTTCCCTATTTTCTCTAGTAGGGAATGATTCAAACTGCTACTCATGAACCTTCACAACTTCCTCTAAGCTAGCAATTCTTTGAAAAATGTCCCCGTATGTAGCTTTGCTCCATTTAGTTAAAGCCTTCTTCACCTTCTTTAGTTTAGAATTAAACAACACAAATGGATTGGCATAGAAATCAACCTTCCAATTCTCTTTAACCACATCTCTAAAGGTATCATGCTTTGCCCAGAAATTTAAGAATCGAAATGCCTTCTTCACTGGAGCCTTTTCAATGTCACACTTTGGTAGCATAGGTCTATGATCTGACCCTATCCTAGATAAATGTGTGACCTCCAAATCAGGAAAAACTTGTTGAAACTCCATATTGGCAAAACACCTATCTAGTCTCTTGAAAATACAATCTTCATCCGCCCTCCCATTCCACCAAGTCAGTGAGAGTACAAGTGTTGATGCAATGACGAAAGTCATCTATCTCATTGATCGACAATGGCAACCCTCCAAACTTCTCCTCCTCATCACAGATCACATTAAAATCTCCCCCAATAAGCCAGGGGACATCATATCCCTGGATAATTTGTACAAGGAATCCCAAAGCTCAATCCTCTCTATAGCATCACACTTCGCATACACTAATGTTAAAAACAATTCCACTCGAGTTTCAGTGTGGACTAATCTTAATGTTAGTTGCTGCACCATATTGTATACAATCTCCACATCAAAGACTTCATCCAGGAACACCCATATTTTATTAGAAACATTGGCAATAGCCTGCCCAAGCCAATTCTTCTTCTATACCTCTCCAATTTACATGCTTGTTGCATTGGTTCCATTAGTCCAACAATCTCAAAATGATGTTGCTTATTCATTGTTATTAATCTCTCAAACACCTGCATGGTATTCACAGACCTGATATTCCAAATGAGTACATCCATTAAAGGTTGGTTGGTTTTGAGAGAGTCCTTCTCGTTTGCATCCCAATTGAAGGAATAATGGAGACTTCCTTAGATGATTCCTTAACTGTCTTCTTTCTTCCTTTCACTCCTGATTTTGCCTTGTCCAATACTCTAGGAGATAAGTCTCCTTGCCTTGCCACATTTCTGAAATTTTAAGCAATAGATTCTTCATCAAGATCTTTTCCCAATGTTTCTCCTTGGTCTGTATCCCTTTTTTTCTCTCTTTCAGCTTGTATAACTACATTGCTTACTCTTTGAGTTACTTGTTGTTTTCATGTTTGCTTCTGCTGTGTTACCACTTTACCTACAAATGGAATTGTGTTGTCAATCTTCTCTATTGCTTGGTCTATTGTTGTTTTCTTTTCTCCTTTCTTTACCCCTTTGCCTATATTGATAGTAGAGCTATTATGGTTGGCATTAGATGTTATAGTTCCACCCGGATCACCCATATTGACATTGATGTCATTAGGTTTCACTGTGAATCCCCTAGGGTTTCCTACCAACAGTGTAGGGTTCCCTTGTTCATTAGGGTTCCCTAATATAATATCACCTCCTTCTAGCTCTTCTCCTGATTTGTTCATCTCCTTCCCTTGATTAATTTTGTTGGCAATTTCCTCACCGTTAACACTTTGTTCCTCTTCTTCTACATCAATGTCTGAATCTTTTTCTGCTTGCATCCCATCTGGAATGTCACCTTCTTCTGAATCTGTCTCAATTTGGTCCACCCATAATCTCCCCCCAGTCCATTTAACCCTTTCCCTTGCTTGAAAAACATCATCACCTGTGTCAACTTCTTTGTATGCCAAATTATCTTGTTTCTTTGCTAACATACCTTCCACCCTTGTCTCCTGTGATGGAACTTCTTGAACAGACGTATTAGTGGTCACTACATTACCACCAAATGTACGATTAACCCACTGTGATGTTGATTCCTTATTTCCTACCTCACCTTTCCTTCTATCAATAGGAGTATTGGATGCTCCTTGTTGCACTACCTCACTTCCAGCTGCGAATAGAATTTGTTTTTATCCAGGAGTCTCAAAATCCACAACCTGTTTTGCACCAGTTGTAGTAGGTTTGAAAGCTGGGGCAGTAGCCTTCAACTGATTCCTAAAAGAATTAGGTTTAGTAGTTGACTTGGTAATATTATTCCCAACCTCAATAGGATTAGGTCTAGTATTACTTTCTTCCACCAAAGCTAGTTGATTATTTACCTGTTCCCTATCTTCCATCTCCAAAATTGCAAAATGATTCATTGTTTGTACCTGCTGCACCACATTCTCCACTTGAAATTGTTGTCCCTCGTCAGTAGGGATTATTTCTTTCCCAGTAACTCCTCGATCATCACCAAGTTTATTTCCTTTTTAGCACGATTGTCCCTAACTTCCTTCTATTGTTCTTTGTCTTTAACATTATTATTTCCTACAATTTTTCCACTTGATAAAATCATCACTGGCCCTTGCTGAGTTCCAGTACCTGGAGCAGTAGTCTTTATTCCTCGATTATTAGTCTTCCTTCCCTCTTGTGGAACTTGGTTCTCCACTAACTCTGGATGTAGCCTCCAACACTCTAACATGTCATGTCCTTGCAATTTACATTCCCTACAATACTTTGGCAAATACTCGTATTTGATATTCACCCATTCAGTCCTAACTTCCTTAGTGATTTCATTGTGAATATCCATACGAACTTTCTTGGGTAGTTCTGCTAGAAGGTCAACCATTACCTTAACTCTAGCACAGTTTGGCCTAGTAAAATAAGAAAATGGCCAAAATATTATGGTCCTCCATTTTGCACTTCTTAAACATCTCGCTTGCATGCACAGACAATTGTGAATGTTCTCGTCATTGCATCCATGACCTGTGAAAGCCCAGTGTGAATTCCATTTTGTTCCATGTTCTCCAGATTTTCGTGTTGCTGCCTTCCTTGTTGAGTTGTAAACTGTTTCCTCGTGTATAACCATAGAATCCAGTATCTTCCTCTTCGTCGACTGATTCTCCTGCTCTGTATTTGTTGCTATGTGTTTTCTTACCACTGGTATTGAGATACCATTCGAATAATTCAATAAGTGAGGCAAGACCTCAACAGAGATGTCCTGTATTATTGTGGTATAGTTGCATGCTAGTGCATTCCCATTCCTTGTGTGGATTACATCATGTTTCCTGTTCTTTCTTCTTTCAAACTTTGCATTCCAAATCCCCATATTTGCATGATAGGGTTTCCAGTTCGTCATTAAACTAAGCCATGATGTGGCCATCAATTGCGTGCAGCAGCTTTGTATGAGTCTCTGTTCCTTTAGTATCTAGTTCTGCATTTCTTTTGTCTTTGTTTGGATCATTTCATTCCAAACCATTAGGCCAAGTCTGCCTCTCCATGTCCATGCTATCATGCTTGTGCCAACTATTGATGCTCCTTCAAGGGATTGAACTGAAACAGCTAATACCACCCTTTGAATTTGCATTAGATAGTAGGGCGTGACTACAGTAACAGCTCCTGCAAAAAAGAAAATGTCATTAGTAGAAACTGTATTCTCAAACTTCTCCTCCATTTGGATTCGAGGTTGAGAAACACCAATTATTTCCAGTATTTTATCTCGTTCATTTTCAATCCCTTGTTACCTGTGTTTTGTTATAGATTCTTGACTCTCTGCATGTGTTTTTAATTCATGTTTATTGCTTAACTCTTCGGTCGCTTTACACTAGCTTAGATGGTTGGTATATAGCTGCTCTTCATTGTGTTGTTCTGTGTCTTGGATAGTTCTGCCTGTTTCACCTATCACTGAAGTGTTGTTTTGTTTTGTTTTAACCTCATATCTCTTATCAACACCTCTCCAAGTAAAATGCGTGTTAACACTGTCCCCTCTAAATCTGCACAGCAATGAATTCTTACTATTATCCATGCATTTGCCTATCCCTAACTTTCTTCCATTGGGTTGAGTGCATTGCACTAATGTTAGTATAGAAAGAGCCTTTCATGTTTTCCTCCAGCTGGATTTGAACATAAAGGCCTATTGTGAATGCTCCAGTTAAACTCTCATCCTCGATTTTCTTCCTTTCCTTGCCTATTTTCTTGCAACTTTCACCCTCAAGTATGGACATTGCATCTTGTCTAGATTCACCAGCCTTCTTCCTTTTAGATCAAGTTCAATAAAACAGTGGCACTCCATGAAGCCAGTATCCAAAGCATAGTTAGCGAGATGATTCGCTAGACTATTGGCTTCTCTAAAGATATGTTTCACTGTTACATTCATTCTGCTCATTAGTATCTTAATCTCCTCTATAATTTCAGAAATAGCCCATGGTGTCTTCCATTCTCCAGTTATCACCTTTTGCACCAGCATAGAATCTTTGTTTAAATCAACTAACACATAGTCATTTGCTAAACAGAAATTCAGAACTTCAAAGATTACCCTTGCCTCAGCTACTGTGTTAGTTCCTTCTAGTATCTCCTTTGCACATGCATATAATACATCCCCATCCTCATTTCTCAATACAAATCCAATGGAAGTTCTACCTGGATTTCCCCTCGATGCCCCATCTGTGTTCACTTTGATTCACCCTCGATTTGGCAGCTCCCATAATACCTTAGTGTACTGCAACTTTGGTGTGTATTCTTCCATCTTCTTGACTAACTCTGGCCATCTATGAGGAGGATTTTGCAAACTAGGCTTTCTTAATTTGACAAGTGACTGCATTGTCGTAGAAACCTGATAAATCACCCTGCTAACCATCACTGCATCTCTATATTTATACCCATTTCTTCTCTTCCACAATTCCCAAACTATCACTGATGGTAGTGCTTGCATAATTCGCTTCAACCTCTGTACAACTTCAGCATTCCAACACTTTACTATTGCTTGATGAAGATTGATCCCCTCGATTGAAATTCCAGCATTACCAAGGAAATACTTCCACACTGTCCTAGCAGCAGCAAATATGTATTAAACATGATGTATAGACTCTTCACTTGGTTCTACACAACACCAACACTTCGATGCCATATGATATCCAAGTCTTCGCTAAAAATCATCCAATGGTAGCTTATTTTTCCAGAGTTTCCACATAAAGAAGCTAATTTTGAAAGGTAGCCCTTTCACCCAAATGTTTCTATATGCATTTCCAGGTTCCTTCCTTTTTCTCAAGTATTCCCAAGCAGTTTTAACCGTGAATTCTCCTCTCGTATCTAGCATCCACACAGGTTTATCAATAGTTGCCTCCAAAACTGGTGGTTGAATATTTTCCAAAATATGTGCAGCTAAATCATCTGGCAAAATCTGTCTAATTTTTTCCTCATCCCACTGTCCATCATGAACAACATCATATATATTATGAACAGTCTCATCACAATAGAATTCTGGGGGCGTGACAAAGTATAGTGATCCTAGTGTTGTCCAATTGTCAAACCAAAACAGAGCAGACCCCATTCTTGGTTGCCATAGGATCTGGTGTTCAATTATCTCCCTACATTCAAGCATTTTTCTCCACACGTGTGAGCCATCTCTCCATGGGACTATCAAGGGGTTTAGCTTTTTGCAGTATTTTTGGCTCACAAATGAGCTCCATAGGCTAGGTTTTTTCCTAAAATTCCACCATGATTCGCAAAACAATGCTGTGGACATATCATGAAATGACCTAAAACCAACCCCACCCTCCTCATGTGGCGAACAT
The DNA here is from genome assembly GCA_005239525.1 of Nicotiana knightiana. NCBI lineage: Eukaryota > Viridiplantae > Streptophyta > Magnoliopsida > Solanales > Solanaceae > Nicotiana > Nicotiana knightiana. The sequence continues at coordinate 7,777 of ML428681.1, read as the reverse complement.
AACCACGATGCCCAGTGCCTACTCGCAACACCCACAAAATTCCACCAAAAGAATTGAGCAAAAATTCTATGCAATTTATTAATCACATATGATGGGGGGTTCACAGCTGACAAGATATTTATAGGCATACTTTGAAGTACATTATATATAAGAACAACCCTTCCTCCTATTGATAACATTTTTCCTTTCCAGCTTTGTAGATTATCCATCACCTTATTAATCATAGGTTGATAATACTCCATTTTCCTTCTAAGATAGAATATTGGACACCCAAGGTAGGTAAATGGGAATTCATGTTTGGGGATACCTGTAATCCTCTGCACTTTGTCCACAACTTCATTATTGGCAGACTCATGTAAATATACCGCTGATTTACTCCTGTTAATAAGCTGCCCCGATGCAGCTTCATATGCTGCCAATACATTCATAATTAACTTAAGGGATGTGGCATCTGAAGAAGAAAAAATTATGGTGTCGTCAGCATATGCAAGGTGATTTATTTTATGACTCCATTTGGGCAATCCAAAACCATAAAATTCCACATTCCTATGCAGCTCATTTAGTCCCCTCCACATAGCTTCAGCAGCTAATATAAAAAGAGTAGGGGAGAGTGGGTCGTCTTGTTTCACACCTCTTGTTGATCGAAAGAAACCATGTGGTTGTCCATTAAGTAGCGCACTGTACCAATTATTTGAAACTATCCCATGGACCATGCCTATAAATCTTTCTCCAAATCCCATCTTTCTCAAAATCTTAGTTAAATACAACCATGATAGTCGATCGTACGCCTTGGTCATGTCTAGTTTGATCACTACATTTGGTCCAGCTTTGGTTCGTAATCTAATATCTGTGATTATCTCTTGTGTTAAAAGAACATTTTCAATTATGCCCCTTCCTTTTACAAAACCAGCATGTTTGTCCGATATTAGATTAGGCATCATGCTCACTAATCTCATATGAATTACCCTCGAAAACACCTTATTTATGAAGTTGCTTAGGCTAATTGGACGCATATCAGAGAAAGACACAACTTCCTTCTTTTTGGTAATAACACAAGGTTTGTATGAGTTATATATCTGGGCAGATCATGACCATTAAAGAATGCTTTGACCATATCAACAATGTCATCTCCAATTATTTCCCAGCATGAATGGAAGAAACACCCCGTAAAGCCATACGGTCCACCAGCACTTTCGCCATTTAACCCATATACAGCAGCTTTAACCTCCTCCCTTGTTGGTTGTTGGATTAACTCTTGGTTCTGATCATTTCCTATCATTAAAGGGACATGCTCCAGTATTCCAAATTCAGTAGGGATATTGTCTTCATGGAACTGTGCTTGATAAAAAGTGACTGCTTCTTCAACCATAGCTTCAGGTTCTTCTATCCAATTACCAGCCTCGTTTTGAATTCTTCTTAGTCGTAACCTCTTCCTTCTCCCAATCACCTGTGCATGGAAAAATTTCGTGTTTCTGTCTCCATCTTGGAACCAAGTCATTCCGGATTTTTGTTTCCAAAACTCTTCCTCTAGCGCTAGATATCTGATCAATTCAGCTTGAATCTTTTGTAACCTTTCTCTATTTTTGTACGTAGGATTTCTTTCAAATTCTTCCTCATGTACCATCACCACCTCCTCAAGACTTGCTATTTTTTTTGAAAATATCACCATAGGTCGCCATACTCCACACAGTTAATGCCTTTTTTACTTTCTTCAGCTTATGATTAAACACATAGAAAGGATCTCCCATAAAATCTGCCTTCCAATTCTGTCTCACTGCTTCCTTGAATGTATTGTGTTGTGTCCAGAAATTAAGAAACTTAAAAGCTTTCTTAATTGGTGCAATCACATCAAAACATGATATTAACATGGGACTATGATCAGACCCAATCTTTGATAGATGAGTCACCTCAATCCCAGGCAGTAACTGTTGGAATTTCAGATTAGCCATACATCGATCCAACCTTTTAAATATACAGTCCTCCTCTGCTCTGCCATTCCACCAGGTAAATATACTTCCCTTGAAGCCTAAATCATTTAGATTACAGGTGTTCATACAGTGTATAAAATCATTCACTTCATTGATAGACACATGTAAACCCCCATACTTCTCCTCCTCATCCCATATAACATTGAAATCACCCCCAACTATCCAAGGCAATGTCATGTCTCTAGCCAAGTAATACAAGCTGTCCCATAGTTCTATTCGTTCAATGGCATTATATTTAGCATACACGAAAGTAACTATCACTGAAACTTGCATGTCCATATTTGTGATCTTCATAGTCATTTGTTGCTCCATGTTTATCATTACATCTACCCCATGATCCTCATCCACAAACACCCAAATTTTGTTTGTAATATTAGCAAAAGCTTGAAGCATTCCAATTTTCCTTCGATATCTTTCTAATTTCACTGCTTTCTGCATTGGTTCCATTATTCCTATGAAATTAAAATGGTGTTTTTTATTCAAAATGATAAGCCTTTCAAAGGCTTTTTTGGTGTTGATTGACCTCACATTCCAAATGATTGCACTCATGATTAATTATTTTATTTTGATTGGGTCCTTCTTGTTTGAACCCCTGGAACTATACTTTGATTGTCTCTTGCTTGTTTTTTCTTCCTCTACCAGCTGACTTCCCTCTTTCCATATGCCTAGGTGATAGATCACCCTGTCTTGCCACGTCTTTAAAATTCTGAGTTGTGGATTCCTCATCAAGGTCTTTTTTAGTACCATGATTATTCTCATCCACCATATATTTCTTGCCCTGGTCTGCTAACTGCTGCTGTAAATTTGTAAGTACCAGTTCATTGTTCCCTTTTACCTTTGCCACTAATTCTGAGCCTGCACTTTTTTGTTGATTTGCAGCTGTTGATGCTCCTTCATTTTGAAAGCTATTATTAAGCTCTGTATCGACTAATTTAACCTTCAAACTCCCATCTGCAGTGGTTATAATGTGTGACTGATTACCACCTGGATCATGATCAGATCAGTCCCTACAATACTCTTTGCATCAGCTATATTTGGCTTAGCTGGTGGTAATTCTTTACAATGATCTGGGTTATTAGTCTGGATATCTCCACCCCCTTTTGTATTCAATGGAATGGTCTCCAATTGATAAATTTCATTATCATTGATGTTTTTATCTCCTCTTTGATCATGATTCTTGTTTTTTGCATTTACCCTTAGTTCTCCTTGTTCATTCTCTTCATTAGTTGATTCTGCCTCACCCAAAGCATCATCAGGTAGTTCACCTTCATCTGAATCTTCCTCATTCTGTTCACTCCACAACTTGCCTCCTTTCCACTCTAATTGTGCATCATCTTTATAGTCCCATCTAATGGGTTGAACTCTATAGATTGTGAAGGAACCTCCTGACATGACAGATTGATTTCAACATTGCCCACAAAAGTTCTGTTTACCCATTGTGTAGTATTCTCTTTAATTACCCTTTGAACACCTGCCACTCTCTCTTCATTATCATTCATAGTTGGTCTACCATTATTACCATTAGTCGAATCTACCATCCCAGTAGAGGTAGGATTAACTGTTGAAACATCTACATTCAAAGTTCTAGTATTGTTAGCCCTATTACCAGGACTTTTCTGCACTGAATTATCCTCTACTAAAACACGATCATTAGCCATTCAACCTCTTCATCATCCATTTCTAGGACAGCAAATTTGTTTGTTGTTTGGACCTGTTTAGAAACAACATTATCTACTGGAACTATTTATTTACCAGCAACACCATTACCTCCAATTTGTTTGACCTTGTTTTGTCCTCGATTGTCTCTAACTTCCTTCCATAGTGGTCTGACATTACCCACAAACTTGCCACTAGATAGTATCATCAAAGGAGCAGCATCTATATTCTTTTCCCTGTTACCTTGCACCACTGTATCTTTGGCAGTAGCATGTTTTGCCATTTTTGTTCTCCACCAATTCCGGATGAATTCTCCAACATTCCATCATATAATGTCCTTGTAATTTTCACTCCTTACTGTATTTTGGCAAATAGTCATAATTTATATTTACCCACTCAGTTCTTACTTCTCCTCTTGATTCATTCTCGATATCCATCCGCACCTTCTTAGGCAAATCCGCTAATAATTCAACTAACACTTTAACACGTGCGCAACTTGGCCTAGTTTTATTTATTGTAGCCATATCCAGATGAAGTGGCTTTCCCACAGTAGACGCTAACAAGAACAGGCATTCTTTAACAAAATAGGTAGGTAATAAATTTGGAAAATAGATCCACGCCATTACCTTTGATGTTTCCTCGCCTGCTTTGAATTTTGAATCGTAAATCAATGTTTTCAATTGATATTCATAACCAGTCTTGTCCTTCACGTAATAAACACTTTTTGACATAAAATCTATAAAATCCTTCCATAATGTCAATCTGATTAGCACATGCCTATCCCGTAAATATCCAATATTACACTCGCCATTAATTCTACATTGAAGCGACACTATTCGACGTAATTCATTAAGCTCAGGCCATCCATATGAGAATTTGCAAACTACGGCATATTTTAAACCTTCGATCACGTTCATTCTATCAACTTCTGATTCTGTAAACTTCACCATAGGCTGCCCTTGTAACAACACTGCTCGACGTAAGGGAATTGGCTCGACAGTGCACTGTTTCGCTTGAACAGCTGCATTGATCGTGGTTGGTTTCAGAATTGTCGAGTAATCTAGTCGCTTGGGTGTTGATGTATTGTTGTTATGAATGATGGGAGGTGCTTGGGAGGGCTGACCAGCCGTTGGAGGTGGCTGGTCGCCGGTCGGAGAGGCCATTGAAGAACTCGCGAGACTGCTCGATTTGTTTTCTTTGCAATTCTCCTATCGCCAGAGCTCACAAGCTCCCAAGTGTGTTTTGGGTTCACCATTTAGGGTTCGGTAAGATGGTTTTTTTTTTCTTTTTTCTTTTTTTTTTTTTTTTTTTTTAGAAAGCAAGTCAACATATCTTCATCATTGATGGAATAACCACAAACTAAATTAGCTTTTGCCCTGGATGACTTGATGTAACAAGATTATTGTGCTAGCAGATTTATGGCCAACTTTTCCCCTCTTTGTCCAATGCAGTCCTCAAAATTGGACCACTATCATAACAAATGAACCATAAAAATATCTAATAACTCTCAAACACAAAATTGAACAGCTACAAGTCGAGAATGATGGTCCTAATCAACAGGCCAGAATGAAAATTGATATTATATGATTGTCATATATTATTTTCATCAAACAGCAAATGCAACATAGCGCTCTATCAGTGATGCGCCTTAGCTTCAGCCTTCTGGTGAGACTTGGCCTTAGCCCTGAGATACTTGAGCTTCATGCTACCGTAGACAAGTCCGAATGTGAATGCCGAGGTACGAGCCACCAGAGCAAGGGTGATGGTACCAGAGTAAGGTCCGGGAAGAGGCGCCATTGTTGACTTGCAAAGTAGAGCTTCTTCAAGATCTCTTTTTAAGCCCTATATTTTTCACAAACCCTGAAAGGGTGAGATGGTTTTTTTTTTTTTTAGTAATCCACTAGGCAGAGCCTAGGGCTGGTTTTTATTTATAGAAAAAATAACTCATCACCAGATGTCTGTGTTGTCCTACTAGAGGTAGGACTCTAAAAGCTGAAAATACCTACTACCTACTATCAAAATTGGTATTTTAACCCCAATAATGATATTACATAGTACTAGTATTATCTAAGACGACTAAATTATAACTAGCCTACGTAAGTGATGATATAAACCATGTAACATATATATCCAGTGATGAGCAAGTTGCTCTTGTTGAGTAGTCCACTAAGAATTGTATGTGTGATCCAGTCCAGTATGCTCGATGCTGAAACAATTTGCCAATCTCCAATGTGTGCCATTTCAATGTTCCTGCCTCATGCCGAGTCTAGCTTTGCTGCATCTACCATTTCTCCTCTTCTTTATTGTCTTCTGGAAATGTACTTCATTTGAATCACCTCCTGTCAACCAACCTGTAGAACCAAAGTGTAGGAATAATGCATTCCTATGTATCATGTGNATATATATCCAGTGATGAGCAAGTTGCTCTTGTTGAGTAGTCCACGAAGAATTGTATGTGTGATCCAGTCCAGTATGCTCCATGCTGAAACAATTTGCCAATCTCCAATGTGTGCCATTTCAATGTTCCTGCCTCATGCACCATGTGGTGTTTGGTTCCAGTTGTACTTCAATGCATTTGCGACTCTAGCTTTGCTGCATCTACCATTTCTCCTCTTCTTTATTGTCTTCTGGAAATGTACTTCATTTGAATCACCTCCTGTCAACCAACCTGTAGAACCAAAGTGTAGGAATAATGCATTCCTATGTATCATGTGATATTTGTTCCCAGTTTTGGTTGTACTCCTTGGTTTAGCTCTTGTTATCCTTGTTTTTCTGACTTCATTATCAAGTGTATGAACTTGCCTTGCCAGGGTGTTACGCCAGATTGTATTGTATGAGTCCGTATTCCTCCCACACTCAAGTCCTTTCTGGATTAACGCCATTCCAGTAAAGCAGTCTTTGCCTCCATATTCGTGTGCTATCCCTTTGTGTTTTGTTGACATCTTTTCCTTGCATGATCTTTCCCTTGGTATATAGTTGTGCTTCATCAGGGATCAGGCCTGTAATGTCCTAGATTATTCCTTAATGTCATGCCACCTCTAGCGTGTGGAGACATCACCATTTTGGAACTTCCAGTAGTAGATGCTCATATTTGTGCCTATCTCCTTTCCTTCTTCAAGGGAATGAGTACCAAGTACTAATACCACCCATAGAAGTCGTATTTGGAGATAGGACATGAACACAAAATCCTGCAAAAAAGAACACCAGTTAGTATAAAAGATCATCACTATGTACTCCTCCCTAAGGACTTGTACATAGTGATCTAGTGTTATCTCCTTACTCATTCTCCACCCTTTCTCCTCACGTTTTAGTTTCTTGCTACTGTCACCCTTATATAAGGGAATTGTAGCTTATCTTCATTGATAATTCTTCTCCCTTGAACATCCAGTTCCCAGAAATCATGGCATTCAATATCCCCCACATCAAGGGCATAGTTAGCTAGGTGATCCGCCATCTTATTGCCTTCTCTGAATATATGAGTAACCTTATAATTACCCCTTTCCATCAGTCGCCAGATCTCCTCCACTTGAGCCACTATACTCCATGGTGGCTTCCATTCCTTCTCGACCACATTCTTCAGTAGCAATGAATCAGTTTGAATCCACACATTAGTGAAGTTATAGGCATCACATATCTTCAAAGCCTCCAGAAGTGCCACTGCCTCAACTACTGAATTTGTTGTCTCATATATCTCCCTTCCCTGTGCATACACCACATCTCCTAATTCATCTCTAACACACACACCTATTGAACTTCTGCCCGGATTTCCCCTTGAGGCACCATCCGTGTTCACCTTTAACCACCCCTCATTTGGCCTTTCCCATATCACCTTTTCCATTCTCAATTTAGGTGTATAGTTCTCCAGCATATCAAGTAGTTCATGCCATTTGTGAGGAACATTGACCAATCCAGGTTTTCTAGTTTTAACAAGGTTTTGTAGAGTGGAAGATACCTCGTAAATAACTCTACTTATGGACACTGGCTCACCATACTTATATCCATTCCTTCTTTTCCATAATTCCCATATTATGCAAGAGGGTAGTGCTTGCATAATTGGTTTGATTCTTTGATGTACTTGTGCTGTCCAACATCTTGTTATTGCTTGATGCATTGTTAATCTTTCCACCCTGATA
>MDKJ01124515.1:0-21408 GCA_005239525.1 Nicotiana knightiana | reverse complement strand
TGTAAGCATATGGCTTTATTAGTCTCCCCAGGATGGTATTATGCACTTAGCGTGCTTATGATCAATATTCAAAAATTTGTAATAGTGAGCACTTCAGCTCCGTGTATGTTTCCTTACGTGAATTCTATGTTATTTGGATCGGGTGGCACGCCGCCACGGTTATGTTATTTGGATCGGGTGGCACGCCACAACAGTGTGATGATGAGTAAGGTTCCTATATTTACTTTCTTGTGGTTTACTTCCTATTTTCTGATAAGAATTCATATTAGTTGCGTGAGTTGAATAGTTCCTTCCTAAGTCATTTCTTATTTATCATGTTCGAGTTATGGCCTATTGGCAATATGTGGTATCATGTGAGGTTGTTGGTCATGTTTGGGGGTGATTTGTTGTCTGAGCAGTTCATACTGGATGAGACGAGATTTTTGGATCAGGGATCAGTGCGATACGGTTATGTGAAGTGTATATTAAAGAACAAATACCGTTATTCAGGTTCATAATGAGGTGATGATTCTAATCAAGATGATATATTCAATGATTTGTTAACTCTGCAGTTGGGTATGAATTTCTACACATCTCCTCCGTTGTGGTGGTATCGTCGGCATTATAGCAGGATGTATGTATATATATCATGAGATGCATTGGGAGCATTAGATTCGTGGAATTTTGGGTATTAAGGTTCAGGGAACGTCATTGTGGTTAGATGATGAATCTTGCGATGCATGGTGCTAATTCAGCAAAGGTATGCAGTCATGTTCTGGTATGTTGTGTGGTAGTAGATATGGTGTTTATATATTAGAAGTAGGCCTGGCAGAGAATTTCAAGTGTTGGAACTAGGTTCTGAGCTTATTATAAGGATAAAAGAAGAAATCTTCAGATTTGATCAAGCTAATGTACTCAACTGGGTTGTGGTAGCACGGGCAGGTGCTCGAGGTGTTAAACAATGATTTCAGATAACTCCAGAGCAGTTCTTAGCACGTTCGAGGACGAACGTCGGTTTAAGTAGCGGAGAATGTAACGAACCGACCGGTCGTTTTGAGATCTAGCACGTCGTTCAGCGGTTTGAGGCCGTGGGCAGCTTCATTTCAGGTATTATGACCCGTGGGCGTGGTCGGAATTGAATTTCAGGAAGTTTAGAGTTGATTTGGATAGAAAATTCTCATTTCAGAAGCCTTAAGTTGGAGAAATGGGCTAATATTGGAATTTTGAGTAAACGACCTCAGAATCAGGATTTGAGGGTTCCTACAGCTTTGTATGATGATTTCGGACTTGGGCGTATGTCCGAATCAGGTTTTGGATAACCCGAGGGAGTTTCGATGCATATTGTGGAAGTCAGCATTTTTAAAGAATTTTCCTAAGTTTGGCTTGAAGTGCATTTCAGTGATGTAGATGTCCGTTTGGAATTCCGAGTCTGGGAATAGCTCTGTATGGTGATTCTGGAGTTGGGAGCGCGATCGGAAGTGAATTTGTATGTTTGTAGGTCATTTTGAAGTCATTTGGCTAAAGATAGAAATTTGAAGGTTTTGAGAAATCCGACCGGAAGTGGAAGTTTTGATATCGAGGTCGGAATGCGATTCCAGAAGTTGGAGCAGGTCTGTAATGTTGAATATGACTTATGCGCAAAATTTGAGGTCAATCGGACGTGATTTGATAGGTTTCGGCATCGGATGTAGAAGTTAGAAAATTCTAAGTTCATAAAGTTGGGATTTGAGTGCGATTAGTGGTTTCGATGTTGTTTGATGTGATTTGAGGCCTCGAGCAAGTCCGCATTATGTTTTGGAACAAGTTGGTATGATTGGACGGGGTCCCGGGGGCCTCGGGTGGATTGCGGGTGGTTAATAAATCAATATTTAAAGTTGAAGAAGGTTGGTTTTGCTGTCATCTGGTGTGATCTGCACCTGCGAGAATTTTGCCACAGGTGCGGAAAATGGGCCTGGGCAGATTGTTTTAAGCGAGAATTTGGTCATTTCTTCATCCATTTTCATATGCCATGGGCGATTTGGAGGAGCTTCAAGGAGAGGATTTCGTCAAGGATCGCAAGGTAAGTAATTTCTTCACGTTTTTGAATTTAATACAAGATTATTACATAGATTTGGTAGGGGAAAATGATTGGAAATTTGGACAAGTCTTAAAGAAACCTAGAAAATGTAAATTTGGAATTTTGCCATGAAGTCGAGCATGAAAATTACAGTAAATTGTATATTTGAGTTAGTAACGCTATGGGTAGGGTATATCTTCGAGAAATTTCGGATTTCGGGCACGTGGGCCCGAGGGCATTTTAGTCATTTCACTGAGCGGAGTTGGGAAAGTACATGATTTAGAATTTTTGCAAATATTAGAGTATATTTTCATTGGTTTGTCGTTGTTTGGATAGTTTCGGAGTGTTGTGCGACGTTTGGAGTCATCGGAAGGGCTTGGAGGCCGGTTAAGGAATTTCGGAGCAAGGTAAGTCTTCTTTCTAACTTTGTGAGGGGGAATCGTCCCCCTAGGTGAATTAATTAAGTATATACTATTATCTTCGGGGGCTACGTACGCACAAGGTGATAAGAGTGCCGTGCATAGCTACTATTATGCCATGTCCGGGTAGTCAAGGACCCACTAGCATGTCTTACGTGTTGTACCTGTAACCCTGCCTGTAATATTAAACTGCTAATATAATCGAAATTGTAATTGAATATCTGAAGAAGACTAGAGTTCATTATTTTAATCATCTAAAAGAGAATTAATTCCTGTGTGGATAATTGCACACTTAGTAGGGTTATATTATGGAATATCATTAAACTTGGCAAATGAGTTTCAAAACAAAGAGTTAAAAACTATATTTCATGTTCCTTTAAGAAGGATTTTTACCACTTTCCTGAGAAAAGCTGCTTTCTTGATAAAATATGGATTTATTATGTGGATATGTGTAACTTTGGGTGCCTGAGTCGCATGTAGGATTCGCGAGCAGGATGACCCTGTATTTGTGCGTATTCATATGAGCACCTGAGTCACAGGTATGATTCGCGAGTAGGCTAGCCTTATTATTTTTAACCGCGTTGCATGATTGATTCGCGAGCGGGGCAGATAGATACATCTATGGTTCGGGTCGTTCGATCCTCGGTAGTGCACAATTTATGTTTATGTTAGTTCGGGCCGTACGACCCTCGGCATTGCTTGTGCATGATATTTATTGCGTAGTTGCTATGATTTTGCCTGATTACTGGCCTGAAATATTAAGTTGTCAATTGAAATGACAGAGATTTAAAGTTATCAAAAATATTTTGGAAGAAGTTGTTCCTTCCCGTCGATAAATTATTATTTGATTAAATCACCATGTTGATTAATTGTTATTAATATGACGAAGATATAAAGTGTTAAACGTGAACGGAGTCGAAAATGTTTTATTCCTGATTTTACTGAATTGCCTATGATAATCATGATTAGTGTCATACTTAAATATTCTAATTTGACCTTTAGTAAGTGTTTAATTCGACCTCTCGTCACTACCTCTCTGAGGTTAGGCGGGCGACTGACTGAGTACACATTGTTTTTGTACTCATGCTGCATTTGCTGTGCATTTTATTGCACATGTACTTTCATAGCAATGTGGAGGATTCGGAGACTTAGGCGAGCTGCATCATCCGGAGGCGATCCGCAGCTGACAGAGTCTCCTTCGTACTGTATTTATTTCATTTTTAATTTCCTTGTCCAGTTGTATTTCGGACAAGCTTGTAATGAGTGTATAAATTCTTAGAAATTGCTCATGTACTTGTGACACCGGGTTCTGAGATATGTGTTGGGGTATATTTGTTAAAGTGTAATACTTAAACTACTGTTTTACTTAACAGATTTCTATTTGGTTAAAATGTAATAAAGTGCAAGGAAATATTTTTCATAAATGTTTAAACCGAAAATTATTTCGATTAATTAATGATTGCTTGCCTGACGATGATGTTCGGCGCCATCACGACCTTATGGATTTTGGTTCGTGACAGAGGAAAACGCGGTGGCTGATTGCTTAGCAAAGGCAGGATGCAACATGCTGGATGAAACAAGTTGTACTATTTTTGAAAAGCCACCATATTTTGTACATCACTTTTTGGAAATGGATAAGGCAGGAACAGTTTGGTATAGAAGATCTACCTATAACCCATCGACACTTGACGTGCAATTGGAACAACAAGCTTTGGATCAAAAGCACGAACAGACAAGCACACAGGCTATCAATGGGCATGCAGATACTGTCCACGTATTTTGTAGTAATGCTTGTAACTCTATAAACATAACTAACTCAACAATAGATGCCCAGGCATCCACCTCTCTGTAGTTCTTATATTTTGTTTTAAATGCCATATTATCTTTATTACCAAAAAAAATGTAGGTATTACTATTAATTTATATTTTGGGTCATTAGATGGACTCATTTTCCACTCCCTTAGGGGTCGTTTGGTAGGGTGTAGTATAAGAATAGTGCGGAATAAGGTGTATTAGTAATGCTGGATTAATAATGCATGGGATAGTAATGCAATCATTAGTTATGTAGATATTATTTCTTATCTACTGTTTGGTGTGGTGTATTAAAACTATAATGCATTGCATAATTTTTAAGAAAAATAGTTGTTTACAAAAATGCCCTCCATATTCTCTAGCTTCAAGGGACTTTAAGGATAATTGTGTCTTTAATCATGCTAATTTATGCATTGATAGCCTTGGTATTACTAATGCCATAATTTTCTATGTGTTACTTATGCATAGGATAATGCCAAATGACCCCTTAGTGCAAAAGAAATAAAGATGTTTTGCTTCTCTAAATTCGAACGACTTTCTTTACAAAAGTATACAAAAAGAATTTTTTTTTATTTTAATAGAACCTTTTAGTTTATTCGTTTACATATAGACTAGTCTTGTGTAACGCGCGTTGTGCGCACCCAAATTAGTATAAACTTTTTAAAAATCATATAATATTATATTTAAAATTTCTATTTGAGTTATAAAATATAATCTAAGAAAGTGAAGAGTGTTGAGTGTATTAATGAACTGCAATTTAACAAATTTGACTCTTAATATTATACTATAACTCTCTTATTTTTTAATTTTTTACGATGCCGATTCTCTTCTCAAAGGCACAAGTTATTTACCCTATTATGTCAATTCAAAAAAATAAGTTTTGATGAATTATTAAAAGAATCGAATTGGATTACTTTGATAATTAGTTAATTAAAAGACTTAATTATTTGTCACACAGTAAAATCCTTTATTCTCTTGTTAATTGTTAATGCTAGCTCATGCCAAATTTCAAATATTCAGCAATTATTGTTTTTCCAATCATATTCTATTTTTAAATGGTAAATCAATGATCCCTATTTTATTTTTGAATTTTTGTGTTAAAGAATTGTTAGTGTTATTAACTTTCTCAACCACTATTATGTCTCTCTCTAACTATTTTCTTAGTTATTTGTTAGACTTATTTAGCGTTGTTTTCAAATATTATAATATAGAAATCTGTCACGACCCGATTTCGGAGTCGTGATGGCGACTGTCGTAAAACCAGGCAAGCCGCTGATTTTATCTAAGCTAAATTCAATTTTCAGTAAAAATACAATTTTAAACGAAATTATTGATAATACTAATAATCTGAAGTTTTGAAACAATATCTGAAACAAAATTTAAAATCTCCAACCCCGGATCCGGTGTCACTCAGTCATGAACTACTATAAAATAAAGCAAAGAAAAGGATAAATGGGCAACATAGTCTCAAAATAAAGAACAACAGGTAGAATAAGAAAGAGAAGACGAGGTCGCGATCGTCTGCTGCTAACTCAACAACTCCAATGAAACTCTGACAGCTGCTCAGGATCCACTACCGGGTCCCGGTGTACCTGGATCTGCACACAAGGTGCAGGGGGTAACGTGAGTACACCAACTCAGAAGTAACGAACCCAAACTATGGGTTGAGAGGTAGTGACAGACTAAACCTCAGAATTTACAACAGACAATATACAAAAATTAGACATGCTAACAGTTTATCAGAATGAGTAAATACGCCAAGTATGCCAGTATACTCTACATTCCATCATAAAGAAAAATGTATGAAACCAGTGTGGATATGCACATAGTGCTCACAACCCTCACACAGCAGTCCACTCAGTACCATATATGGCCCAGGGAAGGTCCATCCCGGAAGGTACATAATCATCGGTGACCGTAGTCACTCCGTACTGAGGAAAAAGGACAATCCAGCCCCACAGAGAAAGTCCTTCTCCGGAATACAACACTCGGACAAGATCTATGTCCAGGGACGATCCATCCCTCACATAACATCCACTTCGGACACGATCCATGCCCAGGGAAAATCCATCCCTCAACATCAATGCGCTCACTGGGGGTGTAAAGACTCCAAAAAGGCCCTAGTTGCCCAAGCGCTATATCAAGCCAACGAAGGCATGATTTAGTATCGTTGCGGTGTGCAGTCCGATCTCATAACTGTCTCAATAACAGGCTCTCGGCCTCACTTAATCATTACTCTCTAGTCTCACTCACATGGATCACAAATGCCTCCATCATCCCGATAAGTATGCATATAATTAACAATACTGAGACTGAGGTATGAAGTGATATGCTATAACAGGACTGAGTATATGAAATCAAATAATCACAAAATGAGACAGTAATATACGACCACTCGGGTCTCAGCATTTTCGGCGTGAAGCCTAGCATTTATACTTAACATGATTCCTAACAGGTTCACAATTACTACATTAATAGAAGCACAAATATCATAAGGGAATAATCACTAAGCGGTGCCATGGGATGAACCAGGTCAAAAGTCTCACAGTGCACGCCTGTCACGTGGCATGTGCATCACCAATTCTAATCACATAACAAGTAATTCGGGGTTTCGAACCCTCAGAACCAAGTTTGGAAACGTCACTTACCTCAAAACCGGCTAAAAACCTATCCCTCAATGCCTTTGCCTCTAGACTAGGCCTCCGAGTGCTCCAAATCAACCAAAAAATCAGATTCATATCATTATAATATGGCAAGGAATGAAACCCATTCGAAATTTATCAAATTTACCCAAAAATTCCGAAATTGGCCAAACCTGACCCCCGGACCCACGTCTTGGAACTCGATGAAATTTACTCCATAAAAATCCTCATCCTCTCACGAGTCTATACATACCAAGAACATATCGGAGTCCAAATGACCCCTCAAATTCCCATTTTAAGGTCTCTAACTCACACGCCCTAATTACCCACTTTAGCACTGATTTTTCCCCAATTTTCACCACTAATCAGACCTTTAATCACATATAAACGAGTTTTTAGTCCAAAATCCTTACCTCAATGAAGAACCATCGATTTCCCTCTTCAAAAACCCTTCAAAAGCTTCAAACCCGAATAAGAATGGTGAAAGAATGACCAAAATACGCTAAGGGTTCTTTTTATATGTTCTGCCTAGCGATTACCGCACCTGCGGTCCAGGTGCTCACCTGCGAGAATTCACTTAAAGGGCCATTTTCGCACCTGTGACAAATCCTCCGCACCTGCGACTCCGCAGGTGCAGTCCAAGTTTCGCACCTGCGATCTTCTTCAGCCTGACCGAGTTCCGCACCTGCGCCCCTTGTCCGCACCTGCGGCCAGCGCACCTGCGGCCAGCGCACCTGCGGCTTCCCTTCCGCAGGTGCGGCCACACCAGAAGGACATCACTTTCTGCTGCATTTCTCCAACTCCAAACTCCGTGAAGGCTATCCGAAATCAACCCGATCCCCTCGGGACCCCAACCAAAAATACCAACAATTCCCATAACCTCATTCAAACTTAGTCGAGCCTTCAAAACACCAAAAACAACGCAAAAACACTAAAATCACCTCAAATTCAAGCCTATGAACTTTGAAACTTCTAAATTTCACCAAGGATGCCGAAACCATCCAAAACACATCCGATTGACCTGAAAATTTGCACACATATCCAAAATGACATTACGAACCTGCTCCAACTTCCGGAATTCCATTCCGACCCCGATAGCCTATTTTCCCCTGCAGACCGGAAATTGCCAAAAACTAACTTTTGCCAATTCAAGCCTAATTCTACATCGGACATCAAAACTTTATTCCGAACACACTCCTAAGTTCCAAATCACCTAACAAAGTTATTTGAGCTATAAAATCCACATTCCGAGGTCGTTTACCCAATAGTCAACTTCCAGTTGACTTTTCTAACTATAAGGCCAACTTAAGAGACTAAGTGTCTCATTTTTCACCATGACCATCTGAACCCGATCCAACCAACCCAACGCCACAAAAAAGAGATGAACCACACAAGCAATGAACCCGAAATGGGGGAAACGGGCTAAACTCTCGGAACGACCGGCCGGGTCGTTACATTCTCCCCCTCTTAAACAAACCTTCATCCTTGAACGTGCCAAGAGTTGTTCCAAAAGCCATCAACCCGCCAAATAACCTTACTATGCACATACCCGGGGGTGACCCCACGTCACCCTACCCCGCATCGATCTAATAACACAAAACATTCAAATGCCACTATATCTAATCTAATCCCTACACCTTAGAACCCAAATTCCACGTCATAACTCATCTACAAGATTAGAATCACGCCTCCACACACCGTATATACCTGAACATGTTGTACCCAACCAGAGTCATAACACAAGACGACGTCATATGGTATATCACCTATCTCGAACACTCATAATGATAAGCTCAAATCACAACAGATGCCCAAGCCACCCAAATGCCGGTAATAAACCCGACATCGAACAGAGACCCGTTATAACACCTCAAATGTACCCAACATGAGAAATGATACCAAACAAGAGAACCGTCTCTCATTATTAACGAGTAATACCACAATGCAGTGCTAAGAATTCCTCACACTCCCCTGAACCAAATCACACGAATCTGAAAGAACACAACTCATATGTCCAAACTCTATGATACTCAGCTACTTTACTTTAATCAACTCCTCTAGAAGACCACAATAGAACCACACCATATGTGCCTAAAACCAACGAATCGCTACTCCCCGAAGCAGGGATGGGTAACCCCTAGATCATCCCGGGCACAGATCAACCCAATAGACATTAACTGACACCCTCACAATAGCTCTACGGAGTCAAATAATCTGATTCGGTGCAAAACACCTACATCAAGTCATACCTAAAAGTATCATCATCTATCTTATCAAACTACATCGAAACCGACCATACTCAGAAATGGCACATCCACCCAGGTCTCCCGACCCCCAATAGGTACCACACATGACTGACACACGCGGTCCGTAACAACAACATCACCCACAAGGGCGAGCACATGAACAGATGTAACAAAAGATTCACGGGGCGTATCCAGAGAATGGGATAAAATATGATGAACATGTGAATATGGAAAACCGGAATCAAATAAAAACTGAAGCTTCTCATGACAGACTGAAACAATACCTAGGATCACGGCATCAGAAGCCATCGCATCCGGTCTAGCTGAAAGTGCAGAAAATCGGGCCTGATCACCACTGGGTCGACCTCCCCCTCTAGGGCGACCCCTACCTGCCTGACCTCCATCTCTAGCTTCCTAGGCAGACAGTGAAGCTACTGAGTCTGAAGCCGCGGGCTGACTCTTCTGCTGGTAAGTACCTCTCGCAAGGAGGGAACAAAACCTCTTGATATGGCCCACATCTCCACACTCAAAGCAACCTTTCTCGGAGAATGGAACTGGGGACTGAAGGGAACCCCTAGCACCAGGATAATCACTAGAAGAACCAGACATAGATGAACTCTGAATCGATGGTGTCCAAGATGAATTCTGAGCTGGCATGGCACTGAAAGATGGGTGCACCTGATGCGAACTGTGAGGATCATGACCAATTGATCCACCACGATAACCTGAGCGACCTGGCTGAGCCTGCCTGAATGGACGGCCTCTACCGGGCTGAGGCTGCCCCCCTAAAGGAACCCCACCAAAACTTCCAGATCCTTGAGACCTCTTGGCCTCCCTCTCGATCTGCTCCTGGCGGCGAACCAACTCAATCTCTCTGGCAAAGTCAACCACCTCCTCAAAAGAAGGGCCAGATACCCTCTCCCTGGTCAGAAAAATCTAAAGCTGATAAGTGAGGCCATCAACGAACCTACTGATCCTTTACCTATCCATGGGAACTAGCCAAATAGCATGACGGGCCAACTCGTAGAACCTCATCTCATACTGTGTCACAGTCATGTCCTCCTGGCGCAACTGCTCGAATTCCCTGTGCAGGTCCTCCCTGCGGGACTGCGGTATATACTTCTCCAGGAACAGAATGGAGAACTGACGCCAGGTAAGGGGCGTTGTATCAGCAGGTCTACGCATCTCATAGGCCTCCCACCAAGCGAGTGTAGCTCCTGCGAACTAGAAGGTAGTAAATGGGACCCAGCTAGCCTCCAGTATCCCTGTTGTGCGAAGAATCCTCTGACACTTGTCTAAAAAGCCACGGGCGTCCTCGCCCTCAGTACCACTGAAAGTCGGAGGCTGAAGTCTACTAAACCTCTCTAACATGCGCTGCTCGTCATCTACCAAAGTTGGGACCACAAACTCCTGGGCTGGTGCAACCGGCTGGACCGGAACTGTCCCTGGTGTATGAAGCCCCTGAGTAACCTGCTCAGGTGTCCGGGCAACTGGAGTCTGAGTGCCTCCCCTGGCCTAAGAAGTAGCGGCAGTAGTAAACATGGCGACTGCCTGTGCAAGACTGGTGCACACGGTCAGAATCTGAGCAAGGGTCTCCTGAAGACACGGAATCACAATAGGCACTACTGGTGCCTAAGCCTGTCCCGCCGGAATCTCAATGACGGGAACCTGGTCCTAAATAGTAGGAGGGTCCACAGGTGTTGTCCCGGCTGCTGCACGGCCTGCACCTCTCCCTCGGCCACGGCCTCGACCCCTCGCCGGTCCAGCTGGTGTGTGATCACCTCGATCGGTAGCGCGAGTCCGCACCATCTGTGAGAGAATGAAACAACAGAAGTTTAGTTCCAGAATTCAACAGATTCGCACGACAGAATTTAAGAATGTGAGATTTTTCCTAAGGGTTTTGTAGCCTCTCGAAGATAAGTACAAACGTCTCCGTACCGATCTGCAAGACTCTACTAAACCTGCTCATGACTGGTGAGACCTATTTAACCTAGAGCTCTGATACCAACTTGTCACGACCCAATTCCGGAGTCGTGATGGCGCCTGTCGTAGAACCAGAAAAGCTGCCCATTTTATCTAAGCTAAATTCAATTTCCAGTAAAAATACAATTTTAAACGAAATTATTGATAATACTAATAATCTGAAGTTTTGAAACAATATCTGGAAAAAATTTTAAAATCTCCAACCCCGGATTTGGTGTCACTCAGTCATGAGCTACTATAACATAAAGAAAAGAAAAGGAGAAATGGGCAACATCGTCTCAAAAATGAAGAACAACATGTAGAATAAGAAAGAGAAGACGAGGTCGCGATCGCCAGCTGCTACCTCGACAACTCCAATAAACTCTGACAGCTGCTCAGTATCCACTACCAGGTCCCAGTGTACCTGGATCTGCACACGATGTGCAGGGGGTAACGTGAGTACACCAACTCAGAAGTAACGAACCCAAACTATGGGCTGAGAGGTAGTGATGGACTAAACCTCAGAATTTACAGCAGACAGTATACAGAAATTAGACATGCTAACAGTTTATCAGAATGAGTAAATATGCCAAGTATGCCAGTATACTCTACATGCCATCATAAAGAAAAATGTATGAAACCAGTGTGGATATGCACATAGTGCTCACAACCCTCACACAATAGTCCACTCAGTACCGTATATGTCTCTCAGGCCCAGGGAAGGTCCATCCCGTAAGGTACATAATCATCGGTGACCGTAGTCACTCCGTACTGAGGGAAAAGGCCAATCCAGCCCTACGGAGAAAGTCCATCTCCGGAATACAACACTCAGACAAGATCCATGTCCAGGGACGATCCATCCCTCACATAACATCCACTTCGGACATGATCCATGCCCAGGGAAAATCCATCCTTCAACATCAATGCGCTCACTGGGGTGTAAAGACTCTGGAGGGCCCTATGGCCCAAGCGCTATATCAAGCCAACGAAGGCATAATTTAGTATCGATGCGGTGTGCAATCCGATCTCATAATTGTCTCCATAACAGGCTCTCGGCCTCACTCAATCATTACTCCCCAGTCTCACTCACATGGATCACAAATGCCTCCATCAGCCTGAAACAATGATAAGTATGCATATAGTTAACAATAATGAGACTGAGGTATGAAGTGATATGCTATAATAGGGCTGAGTATATGAAATAAAATAATCACAAAATGAGACAGTAATATACGACCACTCGGGTCTCAGCATTTTCGGCGTGAAGCCTAGCATTTATACTTAACATGATTCCTAACAGGTTCACAATTACTATATTAATAGAAGCGCAGATATCATCAGGGAATAATTACTAAGCGGTGCCATGGGATGAACCAGGTCACAAGTCTCACAGTGCACACCCGCACGCCCGTCACTTGGTATGTGCGTCACCAATTCTAATCACATAACAAGTAGTTCGGGGTTTCGAACCCTCAGAATCAAGTTTGGAAACGTTCCTTACCTCAAAACCGGCTAAAACCCTAGCCCTCAATGCCTTTGCCTCTAGATTGGGCCTCCGAGTGCTCCAAATCAAAAAAAATCAGATTCATATCATTATAATATGCCAAGGAATGAAACCCATTCAAAATTTACCAAAAAATCCCGAAATTGACCAAACCCGACCCCCGGGCTCATGTCTCAGAACTTGATGAAAATTACACCACTAGAATCCTCATACTCCCATGAGACTATACATACCAAGAACACTGAAATCGGAGTCCAAATGACCCCTCAAATTCCCATTTCAAGGTCTCTAACTCACAAACCCTAATTACCCATTTTAGCACTGATTTTTCCCCAATTTTCACCACTAATCAGACCTTTAATCACATATAAACGAGTTTTAAGTCCAAAATCCTTACCTAAATGAAGAATTATCGATTTCCCTCTTCAAAAACCCTTCAAAAGCTTCAAACCCGAATAAGAATGGTGAAAGAATGACCAAAATTCGCTAAGGGTTATTTTTATATGTTCTGCCCAGCGATGACCGCACCTGCGGTCCTGTTCTCGCACCTGCGGTCCCAGGTGCGCACCTGCGAGAATTCACTTAAAGGGCCATTTCCGCACCTGCGACAAATCCTCTGCACTTGTGACTCTGCAGGTGCGGTCTTCTTCAGCCTGACCGAGTTCCACACCTGCGCCCCTTGTCCGCACATGCGTCCATCGCACCTGCGACTTCCCTTCCGCAGGTGCGGCCACACCAGAAGGACAACAATTTTTGCTGCATTTCTCCCACCCCAAACTCCGTGAAGGCTATCCGAAATCAACCCGAGCCCCTCGGGACCCCAACCAAAAATACCAACAATTCCCATAACCTCATTCAAACTTAGTCAAGCCTTCAAAACACCAAAAACAATGCAAAAACACTAAAATCACCCCAAATTCAGGTCTATGAACTTTGAAACTTCTAAATTTCACCAAGGATACTGAAACCATCCAAAACACATCCGATTGACCTGAAAATTTGCACATATATCAAAAATGACATTAGGAACCTGCTCCAACTTCCGGAATTCCATTCCGACCCCGATAGCCTATTTTTCCCTGCAGACTGGAAATCGCCAAAAACTAATTTTTGCCAATTCAAGCCTAATTCTACACCGGACATCAAAACTTCATTCCGAACACACTCCTAAGTTCCAAATCACCTAACAAAGCTATATGAACTATAAAATCCACATTTCGAGGTCGTTTACCCAATAGTCAACTTCCGGTTGACTTTTCTAACTATAAGGCCAACTTAAGAGACTAAGTGTCACATTTTTCACCATGACCATTCTGAACCCGAGTTCAAAGACCTTATTTTTATTATGAAATGTCAAAAGTTAATCGAAGAGAATTGTAAGTGATTGAGTAGGAAGATTAAAATGAGTTTATATAAGGGAAACATTTAACTGAAAACCGCTTACATAGTTAAATAAAGAAAGAATTAATAATTAAAAATTTTGGAATATAAAAGTCCTAAATATTAGAAATTTAATTCAAATGACAATATTGTTATATAAAATTTATTTTAAAGGGCAAAAATGTGAACAACATTTCGCTAAAGATCTTCGTGCTTTTAATATAGTACATTTTTTGTGTTTTATTTTGGTATTATCACTTTTAGCTCGCGCCAGAAATTATTTATATGTGGTAGCCAAAAATATATATAAAACTTGTGTAATTTTTGTATATAACATACAAAATATGTGTATATATATATATACATACACACACACACATATATGTATGTATATATATATATATATATGTATGTATGTATGTATGTATGTATATATATACACAAAATGTTATATAAATTTTTTCGATTATTATTTTAACAATGGCTATATAATATCATTTTTCCTTTTATTTTCACAGGGAATGATACACAGTATCATTTTTCCTGAATAATATAAACATCGATGCAATAGTTCTAGTATCATGATAAAATAATGAAAATAAATAATACATAGTAAAGGAAACAATGATTCTTGAATGGAGTTACAACTTATCAGTTACAATCTGAAAAATCTTAGTGGTTCAATTGGTTGACCGCGAGAACTTTCCTATTGTTAGTGACGTTTATAGTCTATTTGGTCAAGTTTTTCGATAAGTTAAAGGTATTTTTTTTTCAAAGGCATTTTTTTTTCTAACTTGAAATGTTTAGCCAAGTATTTGAGGAAAAAGTGCTTCTGGGAAGAAGCAGAAAAAAGTAGCTTCTTCCCAAAAGCAGAAACAAAAACAGTTTTGACTTTTCTTCTTACTAAGAATACCATTAACAAAATATAGTATATACCAAAATAACCGTTAAACCTAATACGTAGGATATTAATGTACAAATATTTATTATTATTTTTTGGATAGTTTTTTAATACATAGTGAATTTAGGAGTGACTATTTTTATATGTTCATGATTTTTAATATATTTAACTTATATTAAAAGAATTAAGTGCTTTTAAATTTTATTTTCATAGTTTACTTAATTAAAATAAAAAAATTTAATTATTGCATATAATAACAAATTTTTGAGATTATTTATTTATTTATATATTAACTATTAAGTAAATATATTCATGTCCTTATTCGTAATTTGATACTTAAAAACACTTTCTGAAAAACTTGGACAAATACAAATTATTGCTCAAAAGTACTTTTCACCGTGATTAACCAAACATAAATTACTTCTCTCCAAAAATACTTTTTCCGAAAACACTTTTTCAAAATAGGTTAATTTTTTTAGTTTGGCCAAACAGGCTATCAATTCACGATCGTGTAAGCCCTTGGGGGGAGGGGCTTACTAGCAACCTTTAGCTTGTTTAAAAAAAAAAACTATTAAAATTTCACATCATTACTAGGATGTAAAGTTATTGCCTTACAATCAACCTTTAGCTTTTCTATTTTTTCATCATCGATAAAAATATAATATTATAAATCATGAATTCTTCAAAGTGAGCCGAGCCAAATGTACGAGACAGTTGGAACTACTTCTCAGTGTCTTAGCTACTACTTTAGCGCCGGGAAAATGAATTTCACCAAGAGAATTTAAAATAGGGATAAGGGTCAAATATGTCCCTCTATTATTTAAAAATGTCTATTTATACCCTTTATTAGACTATTGGTCCATCATAGCCTCCAACATAAAATTAGTGCAAAAATACCCCTCTGTCGATAGAACCTTCCACCATGATAAAATTAGCTCACGTGGCTTGACATATCACTGAGATGGATGCCACGTGGCATGCCATCTCATTGCACCTATTCCATTTTAATCCCTCTCCTGCTTCTTTTTCCACCACTACCTCCCTCTTCACCCAACCACCACCAACATCACCTCCTCCTTTAGCACGAACCTATTCTTTCACCACCAACAAACCACTAGTCTTGATCAACATCAAATAATCATTCTTTTACCAAAAGTTAAACTGAATTGAAAATTTTGATTTTTGGATTTCTCTTTATAAATGCTAAACTAAACCAGAGAGCATGGGAAGAGAATAGTCTAATGGAATTTCTTTAATTCAACTTTTTCCGGCATAAAATCTAGTTTAAAACAAAACGCCTCACTTAGGCCATTTCCAACCTTGACCCCAATTTTTGTTCCCATAAGTCTTACATTAGAGGGTCTACATAGGCAATGAATTCTATTTTTAGTTTTCAGCAATATCATACCTCCTCCGTTTTAGTCAAACTCAAGCAGGCAAAAAAGTTGTGGGTTTAGAGTTGCTCTCGTTTCACTTCTTCTTTACTTAGTTTACATCCTTATCGAACAAGGTAAACGTAGACCATCTTAGTTAAAGTAAATGTGATACATATTAACATATGAAAACATTAGGACCAAGAGAACAGGAAACAAAATCAGCTCATTTAATTTTGTTCATCATACTAAAAACATGACAATATCTGTATATACTATTGGAATAGAAGAAGGTTCAGACATTGAAATAATATTGTTGGAGTTATTGGCCTATTGGAAGAGACCTACATGTACATGTTAATGGCCATCAATTAACTTAAGCACATAGAAAATATAGAGCAAAGGAACAACATTTTCCTGTCAAATCTACCTAAATATCTTTAAGCATAAATCCCCAAAGGAAACCTGCTTCCAAAGGATTCCTCCATATCTCCCGTCTCCCATACTTAATTCAAACATGTATATTACTTCACTGATTGTTAATTAATTATTACATATTAATTAACAAAACTTCCTGTAACAAATAGATAATAAATCAAAAAATTAGATTCCTTTGATCAATATACTCCGAGTTACTTTCCACATTGTCTACTTACAACCCTTATTTAAATGGGATAGGTGCAAGAGAAGAAGTAGGGGAGGGAGTCAATTGGGACATGCATGATGAGGTAACATGCCATGTGGCATCCACCTCATCAATATGTCAAATCATCTGAAATAATTTTATCATGGTGGAGTGTCCTAATGGCAGAGGGGTATTTGTGCACCGGTTTTATAATGTTGGGGGCTATGATGGGCAAATAGTATAACAGAGGGTATAGCAAATATTTATGAATATTAAAAGGGACATATTTGACTCTTTTCTGTTTAAAATATATATAAAAAATAAACACGCAAAAAAAGTATAGTTTTTTTGTTGGCCTTCATATATACCATATAATTGGGTTTGCCCCCTAACTCAGCTCCTAGCTGCTACTTCAACTTTTTTTTTTTTAATGCAATTATGAGATTTAGAAGAACTTTATTTATCTTAACACATGCTATTTTTTTGGAAATGAATATAACCAACCGTAAATTCGTTATTCCAAAAAATAAAAATAAAAATAAAAATTGAGACAATACAACTCTGGATGAAAAAGGAGAGAGTGAAGGCCCAAGCCCATATTTAACAAACCCTAAGGGCTGAACCAGTGTCTGGCCCAATCCAACAATCTTCCATCTATAAAACCCCATAAAACCCTAATCTCACCATTCTCTCTGTGCCGCTCTTCCCTTTCCCCTACCCTTTCCCCATTTCGCAGCCTTGAGAAAATGACGACCAGATTCAAGAAGAACAGGAAGAAGCGTGGCCACGTGAGCGCCGGACACGGTCGTGTAGGAAAGCACAGGAAGCATCCAGGTGGACGAGGTAACGCCGGAGGTATGCACCATCATCGTATCCTTTTCGACAAGTACCATCCTGGTTACTTCGGTAAAGTCGGTATGCGTTATTTCCACAAACTCCGTAACAAGTTCCACTGTCCAACTGTTAACATCGACAAGCTTTGGTCACTTCTTCCACAAGAAGTGAAGGACAAGGCTAAAGCCAATAATGGTGCTGCTCCGTTAATTGATGTTACCCAGTTTGGTTACTTTAAGGTTCTGGGTAAAGGTGTTTTGCCTACGGGACAGCCTGTTGTTGTGAAAGCTAAGTTGGTTTCGAAGAATGCTGAGAAGAAGATTAAGGAAGCTGGTGGTGCTGTTGTGCTTACCGCTTAGGTTTGGTTTTATTAGTTGCGCTTTTTGAGTTTTTTTTCTTCTTAAAGTTACTGTTTTTGATTAGTCAATGGAGTATTTGAACCTTGGGATTTACTGCTTTGAAATACATTTGAGATGTTTCAGTTTATTGAGATGTTGACTGTTAAATCGCCTATTGATACAAATTAGCATATATTTTTGCTGGCCCTTTTGAATGCTTTTCGCTGCTGTTTGTTTCATGATCTGTTTGTACCTTTTTACACATTCCATTTGATGTTTTAACATGGTATAGCGTATTGCGTGCTATTTCTGAATGATAGCTTTGTGAAAAATTGGTTTATGAGGTAATTGTATCTTGAATAGAGTTGATCTTTTAGCTGGTTTTATTTTGGTGTTCTATTTGACACTAGATTCGTTTTGATGAGTTGAACTAAAGGCTGATGCTCAAACAAGAACCTATAATTCTGTTTTGGGAGATTGCTGATATATGCTCAAACATGAAACTATAATTAAATATGCATTTTTTGTTTGTAACAACTTATGGGTGTCAGTTTTGTAGTATGTTGATTTCCTATGTAAATGCGTTCAACTTTTAGGAATTAACAACTTGTAGGGAGTGAGAAATTATCCGTGAAAAAAGAAAAGAGGGAGTAATGTTGGGTTGAGAGGGAGATATTATTTTTGTGTGACAAGAAAGGGTTTTCTATGTTGCTCGGAGCTCGGACTCTCCGAAAATGTGGCCTGATACGTGTTGGATACTCCAAAAGTAGTGCATTTTTGAAGGATCTGACACGGGTGCGGATACATTTTGGAGAGTAAGAGGAAGTTGAATGATCAAATTATGAATTAGGCTGAAGATTTTAGAATTCTACCATTTGCAAAGAGTAGAAACTATGTCCAACCCATTGCGATATTGTTGAAGATAATGAAGTGGCGGTTTGGTTGTTAAATATCTTTGTTTTGGTTGATTTGAAAATGAAATCGATTGATGCTAAAACCTACAATTAGACATAGAGGAAGCTCCCTCTACTCTGTTCACATTTAGATTAACTTGAAACTGAGTTTTTGTTCATGACTTATGTGGCTGGTTTAGTAAATATCAATTATAGCAAATATTAACTGACTCTTTTCCTCATTTCTTATTTATCAAAAAGAAGTTCAAATATCTCCGGTTGCATTAACCCTCATCTTGGTTTGTTTTCATTTTACTGTATGTCTTGTTTGCTGAACGTCTAATTAAGTGTGCCAGTGCAAAGAAAATATGGATGAAGTTGTTCATTTCATTTCACAATTTCTCCATATTTACTAAGGGGATGACTATTGTGTTGGGTTTGTTATATTAGTACTTGGGGGGTTGGCTTTCTTTCTGTACATGATAATTGGTGATATCATACCAAATATGTGATCCTATTAAAACATTGTTAGCTGAATTTTTAAGTTAGCGGGTCTCTGTTTTCTTAACCATAACTTTCTTGATTCAGTTTTATCTTAGGTTTCTACAGTACTGTCTGACTAGTTCTAATGGATCTTGCTTAAAACAATTGGCTGCAGCAGGAGCTTGATTAAATTTGGCTGCCTCCTCAACTTTGAGGGGAGCTGATATTATCAGCTCCTTTGATCTTTTATAGACGTAAATTTGCTTGGTTAATTGCTCTATCCCATCAGAAATTGCATATTACGATTATAAATTGAACAATGACTAAGAAATCCTATTAGATAAAGGAATGAAGTTTAAAGGAAAGTGAGACAAATTGACAAATCTATTGTGATTAAGGAAATATCTTGGCATCATTTAAAATGCACTACTTGTGGGAATAACTGTAAGCTAAATTGTGTTTATATTTTATCAGCTTCGGTTTATCAATTATTATTGACATATTTTCTTCTAACTTATGATTTTTCTCTAAATAAGAGTATATTGGAATTATTCGGCGCACTATTTCTTATACATCCCCGTCCTACGCAGCATTAAGCGTTCAAAGTTTTTACCTCTTCATTTGAGAAAAACTTTTTGGTCTTTCTAGTTTAGCTAGCCAATTGAATTTTTTTTCTTTCTTTGCGAAAATATGTAAATTAGATGAGAATTATCTTAAAGTGGAGAAGATATGTTATCCCTCGCCCAAGTCCAAGGGTAAACTGAAATTTACTTGTTGCTGAGAAGTAGTATCAGATTGGGCCATATCATCAGAAGGTAAAAATTGCGCTGGGTACCCTATTTGATCGCCTTCATTTAACTTATACCCATTTTTTAATTTTTTTTTAAGTTGTACCTACTTTTTCAATTTATGCAAAATTTTAGCATTCTAGTAGACGGACCTGAAGTAGCTTGCGAATTTCAGATCTAGAGCTGAAGTTTTTGTCTTGTAATTGGGGAACTTCAGCATACGGGGCTGAAGTTCTCTAGTTATAAAAACAAAAACTTCACCATACGGGGCTGAAGTTCCTTTGTCTTTGTAATTGGGGAATTTCAGCATACGGGGCTGAAGTTTCCCAGTTATAAAGACAAAACTTTAGCATACTGGGCTGAAGTTCCCTAGTTTACAAAGACAAAATTTTAGCTCTAGAGCTGAAGTTTTGTCTTTGTAATTGTCTTTATAACTTGGGAATTTCAGCTCTAAAGCTGAAGTTTGTAACTGGGAAACTTCAGCTCTAGAGCTGAAGTTTTTGTCTTTGTAAATGGGGAACTTCAGTCTCGTAGGCTGAAGTTTTGTCTTTATAACTGGCGAACTTCAGCTCAGCGAGGGAAAGAGAGCTGAAGTTATTTAAAAAGCGGGTACAAGTTAAAAGTTTTTTAAAAAGCGGGTATAAGTTAAATGGAGGCGACCAAATAGGGTGCCCCACACAATTTTTACTGAAGTTCGCAAGCTACTTCAGGCCCGTCTACTAGAATGCTGAAGTTTTGCGTGATTGGCTTTGCTACTTCAGTCCCGGATGCTGAAGTTATGCGTAAAAGTGGGTACGAGTGCAATTTTTTTTATAAAGCGAGTATAAGTTAAATCGTGACACAAAAAATGAGTACAAATGTAAAAGCCCCGCTCAGAAGACACTGCTCCTTTTCCTATGGAAATTTAGATTACAAATGATACCAAGTAGCTGCTGCTAATTGAATTATTGTTCGTGTTTGCAAAGTAGTTAAAAAATAATCAAATTTAAAAATGACGCAAAGTAGTTGAGAATAGGCATACGAATTTCAGGAATTTTTTTCTTCTTCTCCAAAGGAAAAATTATAAACTAATTAGTAATTAAGGGTGTCTAACGGGCCGGGTTGACTCGTAACCGGCCCGGCCCAGACCGGTTAAAACCGGAACCGGCCCGGCCCAGTTCATAGGGGGCCGGG
>ML428673.1:0-128420 GCA_005239525.1 Nicotiana knightiana | reverse complement strand
TGTGCCATTTTATCAAGTAAGATTTGACTTTCTCTCCACGTTTTGCTCAAGAATGCTCCACCAGCCGAAGCATCAACATTTGCTTTAACAGTATCAGCTAAACCCATATAAAAATGCTGCCCCAATATTTGCTCTGGAATACCATGATGTGGACAGATAACCAACATCCCCTTAAATCGTTCCCATGTTTCTTGCAAGGTTTCAATTGGTTTCTGTCTGAAGCTCAAGATTTCATCGATTTGTTGGGCAGTCTTGTTAGGTGGATGAAACTTGTTCACGAACTGCTTAACTAACTCCTCCCATGTGGTAATGGAATTGATGGGGAGTGAGTTTAGCCAAGTCTGGGCAGCGCCAGTCACTGAGAATGGAAACAACAACAGTTTTATTGCCTCCTGAGTGATGTTTGGCTGCCTCTGTGTTTTGCAAATTAACAGGAAGTTTTTCAAATGCTGCTGGGGGTCTTTGATGTATGACCCTGAGAATAGTCCCTTGTTCTGCAATAAGTGCAGCATATTGTTTGTTATCTGGAAGGAGTCAGCCTGTATCTGAGGGACCAGTATCGTAGTGGCCAAATTCTCGGCTGTGGGTTGTGCCCAGTCATATAAGGGAGCCTCTGCTCCTATTTGAGCGACTGGGTCTACCACATCATCCCCATTATTGTGCCGGTTGTGTGGATCTTCCATGTCAGTTTCAATCTGTTCAATTTGTGGTTGATGTTTACTTTTCCGGTTGGTCCGGTTTAGGGCCTTGAAAACTTTCTCGGGGTTTGATAAGGCTTCAACTACTTCACCAGTCCTCGATGAGTTTTAGGCATGCACCTGCAACACGTTAGCAAATGTTAAACTTTCAATGTAAACACAAAAAATTAAAGAAAATTGACTAAATTTCAGAATTTTGTATTTCTTCCAACTCAATTGATAATACTGTTAAGTCCCCGGCAACGACGCCAAAATTTGATCACGCTCAACTGTGTCTAATAAAAGACTAAACAGGCGTTGCAAATATAATCCGGGGTATTATGCCCAGAGTCGATATCACAGGGAATTAACGTATCAATCAAGTCGTTAGAATACGCAAATTTTACTCAATCAATTCTCTCAAGAATTTTTGAATATAAATTGAAGATGTTTTACTAGTTCTACTGACAATAATAATAACTAACGATTACTAACAATGTGTTGTAAACAATTATGATAAAGGCCTAAGGTTATGGTTTCCCCCGTTGGTGAACTTACTTCTCGGATATTTCATATAACTTGATTAATTATCTCTATCAATCATGAACACTCTATCTACCATAAATCTCTCTCAAGTAATTATGATAATTTACTAGACGCACTCTCTCAAGTTACGCTAGCTAGATTGCATTACAGTTCACTTTAGATTGCACCCGAAGTATCGTTATTTCTAATCCAACTTCTAAACCCTCGGTTATGACTTTCGTCTATACTCTGGGAGTGGTGTTGTTCAAACAATTACCTAAATATGCACTCTCTCTCAAGTAGATACATACTAATTAGGCACAGCTAATTGATGACCATTCAATTAACTGCAACAAGAACGTAGTTGAACAAGTAGAGATGAACAATCAACCAAACTATATTAATATCACCATAAGTTTATCCCCCAACGGGTTCCACCAAAACCCTAGATTAATAAACTTAGCTACTCATATTCATAAGAACCAATTCTAAAATAACTTGCATAGTTGTATTACAAAACAATAAGTAAAAGCTATGAAAATCAATGTTTGCTTCACCGAGTAGTAACCACACGTTGTTCTTTACTTCAATGGCTTCTCTCCTCTTTCAAGTTGTGTTTTTGGGTCTATTTATATGTTTGGGATAAACCCTAGCAGTGTAGGAGACTTCTATTCCAACCGGGAAACACTTAAAACCTTTAAAACTCGAAATTGACCGGACAGGGACACAGGCGTTAAGCCCCAAACGCCTCCTTAACGCCAGGGCAGGCCTGGCGTTTGGGCTCTAACTGCCCCACTAACGCCAGGCTGAACCTGGAGTTAGGAGCCAAACGCCCCTTTAACGCCAGGCTGACCCTGGCTTTAGGGCCAAAACACCCGGCTATAGCCCCGGGTCACTCTTTTTCGACTCTTGAGCGTATTTTCGACGGTCATACATCCCTTTATCTCGGCTTCCATCTCCAATTCACCTACACATAAAATAAACCCAATTAGGCACATAAAAAGTGTATTTTCATCACTAACGCTCATAAAATGTGAGGCACATAACGTGTTAAACCATAACTTCTAGCCACACATCATCCACATACAACAAAAAAATAATAAAGTTGTTGTTGTTACCCAATTTTACCCTCATATTTTCTCAAATAGTATATATACTTTCAAAAAGTCATTTTGTGTCATTATTTATTTTACAAGCATTTTAAAAATTTTTCCATAATTTTAGAGCTTTAAAATGGATTTTTCTTACATTTAAATTTCTTGAATATCTATTAATTACTCCTTCAAATTATTTTATGATGATTTAATCACCTAAAACTATTATTTGCACCCATAATACATGTTTCAAATATTTTTACTTTATTTTATATAATTACATTAGTATTTTTAAGCTATTTGCACAATCTTAAAATAATAGCCTATATTTTACAATTTTATTGCATTCATCATTTTATTCAAGGTCAAAGTAGTATCTTACATTTTTATAATCTTTTACTATTATTTTAAAATATTAATTTGCATAAATAACATTTTTATATTTTATTTAACTATTTTTATTAAATTATTTTCCCTTAATTCCCTATTTTAAATTTGGCCCAAAAATTAGGATGAATTTCGGACCATTAAGGTCCAAACAAACTCCTGGCACAACAACCTCATCAGCCCAAACGACCCAATTCCCCAACTCAGTCCAAAAACCAACCCCAACCTATTTTAATCCCAGTCGTTGATCAAAATAGATCAACGACTCACAACATTCCCCCCCCCACTCTCCTTATATCCCCTCACCCAAACCCTAATCCCCATTCTCTCTTCAGCAGCCGCCCTCAAACACTCTTCCCTCCCTCGAAAAACCCTAGTCGCCCTCTCGATCTTCTCCAAATCCCTCTCAATCATGGATTCTTCCCATAATTTTCTTGCCTTTTATGTATTATTTCAGTATTACCTGCAAGACCATGGTATCACTTAGTACTTGCCTAAACATGAAAATTACCGTCTCTTAGAATCTAGCTTTTCAACTCCAATCGCTTGAATCTGAACAAAATCTCGTCCATGTGCATCATGACCAGGCTATATCGGTCCGATTAGCCAAAATCTCCGGCCAATTTCCGATTTCTGTCACTTAGGGTTTACCTAATTTTTCCTTAATCTGATTTTTTATTGATTCTGCATGTTATTATTTCCTTATTTGGGTTGATTTTACAGTGTTTCCTTGATTCGTTTGCTTGATTTCTATTGCTACATAAATCCTCCCCATTCCCCTTTAATTGAGATATTTTTACCACTGGATTTACTAAAAAACTCAAAACTATTTTTCGTTTATTATCTCATTCTCTACTTTGGCTCTTGGTCGGCTAAAAGCCAAGGCCACGTGAATTCAATTTTTCAACTTTTCTTGGTGCGAGCACTGCCCGGGGTCCGTTTGAAGCCCTTAAGAACTTTTATGCACTAAGATCTTGGGTTCTATTGCTCTTTGTTGGCGTTCAGAATACTATGGAATTTGATCTTCTTTGTTTTTCTATTTGTCAACTGATAACTAGTATGTTTCTTAGCTTTTGCAATTTCATTTTTTGTGTTCATGATCTGCATATTCTACAACGACTTGACCGGTCATTTTGAGCATTTGCACTTCGTTCGGTAGTTTGAGGGTGTGAGTAGCTCTGTATGATGAATTATGACTCATGCGAATCGTTGATTTTGGGTTTCAGGTTATCCAGAATCGGTTTGGAAGAATGAGTTCGTTGTTGAAGCTTTAAGTTGAAAGAGTTGACTAAGTTTGACTTTTGAGAATTGACCCCGGAACAGAATTTTGATGGTTCCGTTAGGTCTAGATAGTGATTTTAGACTCAGACGTATGCTCGGATTTGCATTTGGATCTTTCTAGAAGGTTTTGGTACTAATTGGCGAAAATTAGAGATTTGAAGGCTTGGGAAGTTCATAAGTTTGACCGGAAGTTGACTTTGAAGATATCAGATTTGGATTGTGGTTCCAGGAGTTGGAATAGCATCGTAATGTCATTTGGGACTTGTGTGCAAATTTTGAGTTCATTCCGGGATGATTTGATATGTTTCGGCGCGTGTTTTGGAAATTTGAAAGTTCAAAGTTAATTGGGTTCGAATTGAGGTGTGATTCCTCGTTTTGATGTTTTTATGTGTGTATTGAAGCCTCGAGTAGGTTCATGTTTTGTTATGTGATTTGTGGGTATGATTGGACGGGGTCTCGAGGGGCTCGAGCGTGTTTTAGATTGATTTCAGATCATTTTCTTCAATTTGCAGCTGCTGATTCTGGTGTTCCGCACCTGCGATTGGTATTGCGCAGGTGCGATGGCCGTAGAAGTGAGCCCAGCATCACAGAAGCGGGATTTCATTGAGGGATAGAAGTCTGCAAATGTGGAAGGATTCGCGCAAATGCGGTCATGAGCATCACAGATGCGATCCCTTGAGGGTTAAGGTTTCCTCGTAAACACGAGCCTCTTTCCCCAAAAGTGAAAGTCGCAGGTGCGGCCTCTTGTCCGCAAATGCGGAACCTGCTGGGCAGAACCTATAAAATCGAGGTTTTGGTTCTTTCTTCATTTTTTGAGATGTGGGACTCGGATTGAGGCGATTTTTGGAGCAATTTTCGTCGTAGGGATTGGGGTAAGTGTTCTACACTCGATTTTGACTATATTCCATGAATCTATCTTCGATTTTTGCTTTTGGTTGATGATATCTAAGGAGGAAATTGGGGGTTTTGGCCTAAAGTTTCATAATATGAATTTTTAAGTTTTGAACATCGAATTGGAGTCCGATTTGAGTGAAACTAGTATGGTTGGACTCGTAATTGAATGGTTGTCGGAGTTTGTGAGTTTTTTCGGGTTCCGAGGTGTGGGCCCGGGTTGGGATTTTGGGCCGATTTCGGGATTTGATTCAAGACTAGAACTTTTATGATCGAGAATGGTTCCTTTAGCATTGTTTGATGTATTTGAATTGTGTTTGGTCAGTTTCGAGCCGTTCGGAGGGCGGAACACGCGGTATGGCATATTTGGAGCATAGTTTGGCCTGCTCGGCTTTGGTTTTGGCTTGTTCGAGGTAAGTACCTTTTCTAAACTTAGTGCTGAGGGTATGAAACCCTGCAATACGTGTTATGTGATTGGTATTGAGGTGACGTAAATGTTAGGTGACGGGCGTGCGGGCGTGCACCCTGTGTATTGGGACTCTGAGGTTCCCATGGCACTGTATAGTGGTCCTATTTGTTGATATTTGTGTTTCCACCATGAGATAAAGTATCTGAGCTGTCAATCGTGCTAAATATCGTGTTTAGGCTTTTATGTTGATATTGTTAGGACCCATAGTGGTCGTTTCTTGCTGTCATCTCACTGATTTCATTGATATTTTGTACTCAGTCATATTCATGCATTCATATCATATCTCAGTCTCAGTGTTGTTTATTAATACATCATATCATTGTTGTCGGGCTAGTTTCATGACATTGTGAGCCCGAGAGTGAGACTGGAGAGATTGATGGCTGAGTGAGGCTGAGAGCCTGATTGTGAGTGACAATTATGGGATCGGGCTGCACGCCGCAACATATTATATTGATTTATGCCTGGATTTGGCTTATGATAGCGCTTGGGCTGTAGGAGTGCCTCCGGAGTCTGTACACACCCCCAGTGAGCGCGGTTGATTATATTGAGGGAAGGACCTTCCCTGGACATGGATCTTGTCCAAAGCATTATATACTTGGAGATGGATCTTCTCCATGGGGCTGAATTGGCCTTCCTCGGTACTGAGTGATTGATGATAAGTGATGTATATACTCCGGGATGGATCTTCCCTGGGCCGTATCGACCATATACAGTACCGAGTAGTTGAGAATTGATGAGTGGAAAGAGTGAGATATTGAGATTGAGTACTCTGAGAGTATGAGTAAATAATTCATCTCTGGGATACATGGCATTGGCATGCATACATGACATACATGCATAGAGATGCATTTTTCTCATGTTGTACGGTATCACGTCATTCTTGATTTTTCTTACACACATTGGTATGTGGGCACATAGAGGGATTTTATACTTGTTATGTGGAAAGGAAATGAAACTTCTTACTTATTTTTTTTTTGAGAAAAATCACAGTTTTCAAACTTACCTGTATTTTTGGAAATTTTGGCAAAGAATTGAATTTCTACTAAGATATTTTAAAAGCATGCCTATTTTCTGGAACTGCGAACGAGTTGAACATTTTTACTTCTTAGATACCCCTTTACTACTTGTGTTATGCTGTTATGAACTGTTGTAGAATACCGGTATTGGACCCGACCTTGTGATAGCTTGCCACTGCTTTCAACCTAAGGTTAGGTTTGTTACTTACTCAGTACATGGGGTCGGTTGTACTGATACTACACTTCTACACATTGCGTGCAGATGTTGGCTGTAGTGTTGCTGTGTTCGATGGTTGCTGGATTTGAAGATGTACTCGTGCCCATGTTGTTCGGGGTAGCCTTAGATTAAATTGTGTTGTTTATGTACTTTTCAAATAGACTATGTATTCATTTCATTTTCGACTTGTAAACTCTATTCTTAAAAGCTCATGATTTGTACTACCAGTCCTTGGGAAATGTAATAGATCCAGATAATTTATTCTGCTTAATTGACTTGTTAATGTGTTTGAGGTTGGATAGTTTTTAATTGGCTTACCTAGAGGGTTGGTTTAGGTGCCATCATGACTAGCAGATTTTTGGGTCGTGACATATTCATAACTCTAAAATTTCCTGACCTAATATGTTTTCTAGACCATCTCTGAGTTCAATTTTGTTGGCATTGAACTTGTTTCATGTTCTGAACTCCTTTAGCATTGATTTACCTAAGATATTCAGTCCTGAAATATGTATTTGTACATGCTTAACTAAAATAATTTGGACTCCTTTAAACTCGCTTAGACTAGTAGATTGGTATCTGAAGTTTACCTTTATTGCTTAACATGAGTCTGCTTCCCTGCTTTGTCCTGAATCGTTACAGTGACTAGTTCATGTTTGAAATGTATTTAGGGCCTTCATGTTAACCATGATACACTCCCATGCTAGTGTTATCACTTTATTATGTTTAAGTCTACTAAATCCTGTACCCGCTCGTGATTATTTGACACTTTAGAATAGCTGTCCTAACTAGCATTACTCCCTATAAAGTTCTGATATTGGTCTATTTTCATGGTTTTCTATTATGGTGATGCTTAACTTGAATAAATTTGACCCCTAGGTCTTAACCCCTTTGGGTTAGTTCTTTACTTTGAACTTGTTTTGGCATTGTGACTTTAATCTCGAAAATTTGATTCCTTAAATTCTCAATATGTTTGCTGCTAATATGTTATCTCTTGCTAAGTGTTGGACCTATAATAGCAACCTTCCCTCTAAGTTTTGTTGAACCTCTTGATTGTCATGTTCTGTATTTTTAAGTAACTCTGCTATGTCTGCTTCTGAAATGCAAGTGTGTCTCTCTAAATTCTTTCGCAAAGTCTTATTCTCTCAGTCTCGTTTTCTATCCATATCATTCTGAGTCTGTCATTCTTGGCCGGCTGAAATCCAAGGCCACCAAGACTCTCACTATTGCCCTCCCTAGTGTGAGCACTGCTCGAGGTTCATTTGAGGCCCTTGTGAACACTGACAGACTAGGGCTTGGGGTCTTTTGGCCATTCTCTTTACTTCTGATGCTTGAGTTATCTCAATTCTTTCCTCATTCTATCTGTTGAACATATAAGATGTTTAAAATGATTTCTGGGTTACTCGATGTTTGGTCATGTGGTCAATCTTTGGCTGTCTTGTTTTGGTTTGGGTTCTCCCTGTGATTTCTGGGTTGCTGATGGATGTAGTCCCTGTTAATTAGGGTGTGCTAATTTGGTGAAGAAGGAGTTTTGTTGAAGGCCCAGGCAATCCTGGGTATTTCTTCTAGGCCTGTTATAGATCCTCTATTATTGTTTGTATAATTCTTTGTAATTACATTCGTTACTGGGTCTGTAATAACTGTGTAATAAACAATTGAGGGTATTAGTAAAATGGGGAAATGGGTATATTTAATGTTTGTAGGAAAGGGTAGCCATTATGCTTATCGGATTCATATGATTTATTTACCCAACCTGCTATATATGCCTTGCAATTTTTAGTGAACTGTTAGAAATCATGTCATTAGAGAATCACACACACACACACACACTACTCGTTTGCCATTAAACATGAGTTCAAATGCTTCATCTGTTTCTATGTCTACTGCTATGTGTTTCCAGACAGCATGCCTATAGGAAGTAACACCCCTTCAATTCGCATAACTGCTTCAAATGCATTAGAAATCATGCTTGTAGGATTTTTAATTAGTTAATTGCCATTGCTATCATGATGCTCACCTAGAAAACATGTCTATAGGGACTAGATATAGGAAATCAATTCCAATTATCAATCTTTAGAAATCCTGCCTATAGGATATCACTACGCGTTTTAATGCTGAGCTCTTCCGATGCTGTTTTATCGCCACAGTTAGAAGACACGAGTAATCCTAAGTATTTTTCAATCGATCCACTGTCCTTTATTGCGAAGATCACTTAGAAATCATGCCAATAGGTTTTATAACTTATTTCCTTAATAATCAGCTTGCGATAACCGTAATTTTTTAGGAATCATGTCTATGAGTGGCGCCTTAACTTCCTTCCTGTTTGAATCCATGGTCATATAGAAATATGTTTATAGGGTTTAATGATCCCTAATTTTTCCTTAGTCCTAAGACTATTTTAACGCCTGGTATAAGAACCTATTTTGCGTGCATTTACTGTCTACCTCTGAGCCCCTAACTGCCCTTATATGAAGTCCTATGTGTTTTTTATGTCACATAGTTTTTAAACATTTTCAACAGCCTAAGTAAAGTCTAGAACCACCTAGATATAGGTCCAATGCCTCCTGGACCATAGGTATGGGACGGGTAGTGCACGCATAGGGCACGACTTAGAATTGAATTAGAGCGTCTTTAGGTAAACAACTTAAACATAGTAATCGTGTAGCAGGAGATGATAGTCCGTGCCTGCTAAATAATATGAGTAACTCCTTATCTCGAGGGAGTTACAGAGTATTATTTATGTTGCACGGGGTGATCCTTTAGGCTAAAAAAACTTAGGACCTCCCTCCCTTTATCTTCTTTATTCGTCTAACCGTCTAATACATATTTAATAGTTATATTCCTGTAATACTTACTTCTCATTGTGTCAATAATTTCCTTTGATCTTTACCCTCTATGTTATATTACCTATTTTTAATCCACATAGTTTCAAGTTCGACGGGGACCCACAGTTGTGTACCTCGAAGAGTGCCTAACACCTTCTCTTTGAGATAATTTGAGCCCTTACTTGATCTTTGGTGGCATTGACTAGTCAAACAGAGTTATCTGCATAATAGGTGTCCTAACGCACCTTAATAATCATTAGGTGGTGACTCTTCTTTTCTTAACACCCCATCTCCTATCCAAAAGAGTTGTAATATGTCGACATCAGATTCTGCAAGAAAAAGGGGTGCGACAGCATGACGCCTCTGCTGGGTACTTAGGCTCTTACCATAATGAACTTGACTTATGTGGATTATTTTATTTGTTATAAATGCACATCCCTTCCCTTCTCCACCTTTAGATGTTTAAAATTGTTATAACCTGCACATCCCTTCCCTTCCCCACCTCTATTTTTTATAACATGCGCATCCCTTCCCCGTTCACCACTATTTGCTATGTCTGCTCTTTATTTTATTTAAAGACTGCTATATCATTCCTCTCCCATCCCTACTACCTTACTTGATTTCTCGCATATATTCCACGAACTAACTTCTTCCTTTGTCTTTCTTTTTATGTTTATCATGCTTTACCTTACCACTGTCTTTACTGATTTACATATTTATCATTCAAATACTTGACAACGTATTATTATCTCTGCATAAAGCATGCTCTACATCATACTCCACTCGTGCCAATTATCAACATAGCGGTGCTCAATGAGTGTCCGTGCTCTTCCAAAATTACACTTTTAAAATTAGAAAGGCTTATTTGTGGTAGACTAGTCGATCAGTGGTACAATCGGCGGTCCTGTGCCTTTCCCTTTCAAGTTGTCCACTTGAGAGTAGCAGTTTAGACCATTCTAGAAACCTTACTACAACATCAAATATACATGCATCATGTTAAACCCTAGTACGGGTTATGATGTTATCAACGTAATAACCCGCTAAGATAAGCCTCGCCAAAAGTCCGAGGGGATTTCCACAATCCCAAAGGACATTACCATGTTATGTGCATTACTTGGAGAAAATGTCCCAATATGTTGATCATTATTGTGTAAATAACCGGATCTGGAAGGGGAAATAGCTAACTTTATTTGCTTGCAAAAAATGAGGCACGAAGTCCCCAGGTTCGGCATGGTCCAAAACATCCCACCCCTAATGCTTGATTGGTGGAAAAATCTTGCGCCTTGCGACAAAAATCATGTGAGAAGGGTCCGTGGTAATTTTCCATCCTTGCTAGAGATCACCAAATAGGGCATTGATCGAGGCTCTTCCGCTTTGGTGACATAGAAATGACTTCTCTCCTGGAAGAAATCGGAGTCTTCGCTAAGCTACCATGGGATAATCCAGGGTTATTGGTGCCAGAAAAGCGCACCCCTCGCGATTTTCCAAAAATATTGGGTTTCAAGAAAAATGACCAGTTGCTTTGTTTGAAGAAGTAATACATCGCATTCGAATTCCTTATTGAGCATTATGGGCACAACAAGTCATATCGCCTTCATCATGATGAACTCGCCATTACTTCCTTGGGTTGGACGCGCTGTTGGGCTTATGTGTTCATTGTTTGCTTCTTGGTGTTGTTGATATTTCCAGTGAAAGGGGGAAGGATCCACACCCGCCTAGCCATGGCCGCCAGGACTTTGATGGAAGGCATCGAGGGGCAAAGCTATACTATCATCCCCATGATCTTAGCTGAAATATACCGCGCTCTAGATCGATGCAAACGGGGATTCAAGCACTTTGAACGTTGTAATATGTTACTGCAAGTCTAGGTCTTAGAACATTTTCAGAGCAGAGAATATCTCCAAGAGCTTCTGCCCCGACTGTTGAATGACTACTTAGCCTACCATCACCCAAAGAAGATGACATTATCCCAGACAGGTTTGCACAACCTGGAAATGCTGTTAGTTGGGCACGTTTCTTCAACAATCTGACAGACGAGAAGGTACATTGGATGTTTGAATGGTTCCCTAGCAGTGAGTTCGGGTCAAGAGAGACTACTCATTTGGTGCTGATCGGGTTGAGGGGTATCTATCCTTATACTCCCATAAGGGTAATGAAACAAGTAGGAAGGAAACAAGTTATACCTCAGGTTTCCAACATGGTCCAGTACAAAGAAGATTATAAAAGGGACATCATCCCATTCAAGTTCGAGGCACAACACATGTGGAACTAGAAGGTCATTGTGGAAAAGGATACTATCGAGCCAGACAGGTTACATGCCGGCCATGTGTACTTCTACCTTTTATGGTTAGTAGATGACATAGCAGGAGACGTCAAGCCGGGAATTAATCTGAAAAACAGGATCATAGATGATGCTGCTAAAGCATAAGTCAAGTATAGGATGTTACGCAAAAGGGTATTCGAGTCCGAAGCCAGGCATTTGGAACAACACAAAGTGGATATAGAAGCAATCAATGAATGGGGAGAAATTGCTACAAAGTCAACAAAGAGATTGGAATATTTGGAGCAAGGGTTGATGGAGCTTGAGGGAAAGATGAGCAAGAGACTCTCAAATTCTCAGAACATGGATGGAAATGAAGGAGGGAATCTAGCAAAGGCTTACCTACCGTTGGATGCGCGACATGGGAAACCTGATTAATGGATCTAAAAGAGCCAAGCACGGGGAAGGTCCTTCTAGGGCCAAGTAGATTAGGAAACAATTTTCTTTACTGCTTTCTAGATTCGTTTTAGATTTCGATTGTAATAAGGCAAAACCATTAGTAACTTTCTTATTAGTATCAATTTAGTAAGGATTTAATTTATTTTCGCATTAATGAGATGACGCAATTACTGGCATCAATTTCTCCAAGTTTATGTGTCTCTTAGGCCTACCTCGAGCACAACGAGGTCCCCCAAATTAGGATGTGAATTTATAATCTCGCAAAGCATGTTCAAAATTGCAAGCATTCTTTCAATACCCCTTACTGACTTGGTTACCTTTGTTTATTTTTATTTCTTTTGATTATTCACATTCCCCAAGGTTGGTTCGCGTATACTGGCATCATCAACATATCACACTAGATCCAGAGGTCCTCCTCCTCCTCCTCCACCAAGTGATCCTAAAGACAAAGTCAAAGGGAAAGGGAAAGGGAAAATGGACGATTTGAGAGGTATCAGAAAGGATAACACCAACATAGCAGAAAATGTCGAAACTTCAGATGGCCGGAGCACCCCGACACAAAATGAATTGGTCTTCCGATTAGAACAGAAGATTTTGGAACTACAAGGAGAACTTGAGCAGGTCCGGAACTTGGCAAACCTCTCTCTCACTCTAAATGTCCCCTATATTAACCAACAAAATCCAAACACTCAAAACCAAGCACCACCACAAAATCCACAAAACCAAAACTCGCCACCAAACCATCCTGCACCGCACCAGTACCCTACATCTCCTCAAAACCTTAATCCTCCTCCAGTGCCAACTCGACAACAACATCATCACCATCCAACTCAATACACATAGACTACCACTTATCATACTCCCCAGAATATACCAACCCACTTCTGACCTTCAAAACTCAACAAATGATCACCCTTATACCTAGATCCCCGAAGTCAACCAAAGAAACCCGATATACGTGGAGACCTTACCCCATAACCTACAACAAACCCTATACATACCTGAGTCAACCAAGAATGACCTGTTCGTCAAGAATATGGCAGAAGAACTCAAGAAGCTCTCTAGTAGAGTTCAGAATGTCGAAGGTGGTAAAGGTGTTTTTAAAGAAAATATACCACTAGGCAGCCTGCATAGTGGCTAATATATAAATAAAATTTCAAAATGGGTCCAAAGCTTACTAGATGTCCAAACCAAAATAGAAGTTGCATGAAGCTACTAGTTACTAAAAAGATAGAAAAGCTAAAATCTAATGAACTAGCTATTACAACATAATAAGCTGAGTGCTTCCTTCTCCTGTCAGTGTGAGTGAATCCAATTGCCAGTAGAAAATACCAAGCAACACCTATCAAGCTCTCTCCAGGAGCCAGGGTATACTGTCCATAGACTAAAATGAACTCCAAACATCTCCACCATAGAGTTGAAGTGAACATAGTCTTCCAAGTGTAGCTACTATATTATCTCTATATGCGGTGAACTGAGTTTGTCCAAGTATTAATCATGTTCTCACTCATCAAACTTAACATGTAGAAGAGTCTGGCTTTAGTCAGGCTTTGCAAGGCAAAAACCAGGCTTGACCTGGCTTTAGGCAGGCTTTGCTAGGCAAAAGCCAGGCTTAAGTTGGCTTTAGGCAGGCTTTGCAAGACTAAAGTCAGGCTTGAGCTACTTTAGGCAGGCTTTGCAAGGCAAAACCCAGGCTTGAGCTGGCTTTAGGTAAGCTTTGCAAGGAAAAAGCCAGGCATGAGCTGGCTTTAAGCAGGCTTTGCAAGGCAAAAGCCAAGCTTCGCAACTGTGCCTTTTTGTTCTTGTAAGCCCAGATCTTTCCATGCTAGAACCTTTCGTGCAGACATCATTCTAAACATTGCTAAACCATCCTCAGATTGAGCATGAAAACATGCTAGTACAACTGAGAAATGATTCAACAATCTCCAGAGATACCACATGACAGGTTCAGCGTTTTCCTTAGTATTTGGCCATATAAGAAGTAGGATAAATTGTACCATCCAACACCTGTTTATTGCGTTGTTCCTGTACACTATCAAAGCACCCCCAGAATGAGCATGTGACCATGCTAATATGACTGGAAAGTACCTTAATGACATACAGAATAAGACAAAGAAACATGCAGGTTTGTGCAAAGTCCAATCCTTTGAAGCCATCAGTTTGGGGTTCTTCTCGCTATCCTAACCCTAAGGTTAGGTGTTTGAGATTTGTCTAAATTGATCAACCTCCTCCCTGCACTAGGCAGTTTAGAGAACAAATGAAACTCAGATGTACCTGCAAAAGAAAAGACAATGTTAGCTATAAAATCAGCCACTGAGTTGCCTTCTCTAAACACATGTTGAAAAATCACATTGAAGTTGCCCTTCATCTCTATAATTTT
This sequence comes from Nicotiana knightiana, assembly GCA_005239525.1. NCBI lineage: Eukaryota > Viridiplantae > Streptophyta > Magnoliopsida > Solanales > Solanaceae > Nicotiana > Nicotiana knightiana. The sequence goes on along the minus strand of ML428673.1, from coordinate 113,942 downwards.
CTTCACATCATGTGCAATTTCCCAAGGAGGATACCATTACCCTTCTATCACTTTATTCATCACCAATGAATCAGTCTCCTACATGAGAGGGTGAAGATCATGCTCCACACAATATTTCAACCCTTGAAGAATAGCCTTAGCTTCAGCCACCACATTAGTTGTCACCCCCAGGTCTACTGCCCTAGCATACACCACATCACCTTCATCATCCCTCACACAAAAGCCTAAGGAGCTAGGACCAAGATTTCCTTTTGAGGCTCTGTCAGTATTGCATTTGTGCCAACCATGAAAAAGAAGATGCCATGTTACTCTTGTGGTGATCAATATAGGTTTATATCCTTCAAAGTATTGAATTATTTCTAGCCATAACAATGGAATATTAGGCATCCAAGCATACCTCACCCTTGCCAGTTGATGCAATATCCTATTGATCTCATGAATCACCCTACTTGTGGACACTGAACCCCCGTGTTTATCTGCATTTCTTCTCTTCCAAAGTTCCTAAGTGATGATAACTAGTACTGGTTGAAACAATGGCTTTAACTTTGGACAACATTGAGCATACCACCAATGCCTTATAACCTTCTTCAATTGAATCAATGGAACAATAATTCCAGCAGCACCCATGAACAAGTTCTATACCTTAGATGCAATAGGACTTGTGAAAAATATATGCTCAATAGATTCCTCTTGGGGATGCTGACAACACCAACACCTAGACATCACCATTTGCCCTTGCCTCCTCCACATGTCATCAATGGCTATTTTCTACCTCCACAATCTCCACAAGAAGAAGGATATCTTGAATGGTAAGCCTTTAATCCACATTAACTTGAATTCCTGATTAGGATCAGCCCTATGCCTTAATATTTGCCAAGCACTACTAACACTGAATTTTCCTGAAGGAGTTGGTATCCAGTATGGCCTATCCCAGTATCCCTCACTGCCTTCATAATGCAAATTTAGCCTTATATGTTCTGCAATTTCCTCATTGAAAGTTTGATCTAGCAGCTGATCATCCCATGCTTCACATTGCTGCAATTCTGCCACCTCCTGAAGATCTTCATTGATTGGAAAGTCTTCAGGTAATACGTGATAAAGTGCACCCAATCCAGTCCAATTTTCATGCCAAATATTAGTTGTTCCACTCTTCAATTCCCATAGGATCTCATGTTCTACTTCTTCCCTAGAATTCAACATTTGTCTCCAAACATGAGACCCTCTCCTAAACTGCACCACCGTTGGTATCTCCTTCTTGCAATACTTATTCCACATGAAATTAGACCACAAAGATTTTGTGGTCCTAAACCTCCATCATAGTTTAGCAAACAGTGCCCTTGACACATCATGTAAGGACCTAGAACCTAGGCCCTTCCTCTTTAGTAAGGCAAAGATTTTGCCATGAAGCCTAATGTCTGCTTCTCCCTTATTTCTTTGTGCTCCAATAGAACCTAGCACAAATCTTATGAAGATGCTCCAGGACATTGTTTGGTGGATCAAGGACTGATAACATGTGGACAGGCATACTTTGCAACACACTAGAAATGAGTGTTGCCTTTCCTCCAAATGACAACAACTTTCCTTTCTATGAATGAAATTTAGCCTTTACCTTCTTGATAAGATCCTCATAATAGTACTTCCTCTTTGTAGTGTAAAAAATTGGACACCCTAGATATGTGAAGGGGAATTTACCTCTTGCAAATCCTGTAATAGCTCCAACTGCCTGAAACAATCCATTAGAAATCTTTGAATGCATGTAGTATGAACTCTTATCTTTGTTGATCATCTGGCCTGATATCTTCTCATAGTTCCCTAACACTACCATAACCTTGATCAAGGGTGGGGGATGAGCAGAAGCAAAGATTATAGTATCATCAATATATGCCAAGTGGTTTAAAGGATCAGACCACTTAGGCATTCCAAATCCCACAAATGACTTGTCTTCAAAGAGCTTATTCAAAGACCTGGAAAATACCCCAGCTGACAGAATGAACAATGCTGGAGATAGGGGATCCTCTTGATTCACACCCCTTGTAGACTTAAAGAACCCTGCGACTGCCCATTCACCAATACTGAGTACCAGTTATTTGACACCAAGTTCCACACCATGTTGATGAAGTGCTTAGAAAACACCATCTTCCTTAGCACATGCAATAAGTACTTCCATGAAACCTTATCATAGGCCTTAGCCATATCAAGCTTGATCACCACATTAGCTGGCTTTCTCCTTAACCTTATGTCAATGACAATTTCTTGAGCCAATAAGATGTTCTCAAATATACTCCTACCCTTTACAAATCCGGATTTATTAGGAGATATTATAGAAGGCAAAAACTCTCCAATCTATCATGTAACACCCTAGATAAGACCTTGTTAATGAAGTTGCTCAAACTAATAGGTCTTAAGTCAGAAAAGGTCTCAACTCTAGGTTTCTTAGGCAGCAACACAAGATTGGTGTGAGTGATGGATTTAGGCAGTGAAGCTCCTCCATAGAAGTGTAGCACCATGTTGTGTATATAAGCACCAATAACATCCCAGCATGTTTGATAAAACAAGCCAGTGAATCCATCAGGGTCACTAGCACTCTCCCTACTAAGAACAAGAACTGTTGTCCTTACCTCTTCAATTGTTGGCAATCTTCTAAGTTCCAAATTCTGTTCCATCATGACCATTGAAGGTACATTATTAAGCAAGGAAAATTCAGAAGCATCACCTTCATTTGTGAACTGTTTTTGATAGAAGTCCACTACTGCTGTGGCCAATTATTCCTAGTCTTCAATCCATACCCCACTACCACTTTTGATCCTCTTCAGTTGCAATTTCTTTCTTTTTCCATTGTCATGATTGTGAAAGAAATGTGTATTCCTATCTCCTTCAGCAAACCAAGTCATCCCATCTTTTTGCTTCCAATACTGCTCCTCAATACTCAAGTATTTCTTTAATTCAGATTGAGCCTTTTGAAGCACAATCCTATTCTTAATTGTAGTCTCTTCTTCAAACAATATCTCTTTCACCCTAACAATGTCCTCCAAAATAGCCAACTGCTTGAAGATATCACCAAATGTTTCCCTACTCCATTTTGACAGTGCTGTCTTCACCCTTGAGCTTCTGCTTGAACATCAAAAATGGATCCCCTATGAAATCAGCTTCCCAGTTCTGCCTCACCACATCCATAAATGTAGCATGCTTAGTCAAAAAGTTCAAGAACCTGAAAGGCTTGACAAAATTGGTGGTCTGCTCCCCACATGTCATTAGCAATGGTGCATGATTTGATCCAGTTCTGATTAGATGTTCAACTTCAATAGTTGGCAACATGTTCTGAAATGGCAAATTCACAAAGATCCTATCAAATCTCTTGAATATACACGCAGCATTGGGTCTCCCATTCCACCATGTTAATGGACTTTCTTTATATCCTTGCTCAAACAAATCACAAGAGTTTACACAAAATAAAAAATCCTCATATTCAGGAGGGTGTACTGGAAATCCTCCTATTTATCATCTTCATGCAATATCACATTGAAATCCCCTCATACCAACCATGGCAATTGCATATCACTTGCTAAGTAATACAAGTGATCCCACAATTCCAACCTCTCCATTTCTGAACATTTTGCATAAACAAATGTCATCATTATGTGCTGCCCCAGGTCATGGTGAAACACTCTCACAGTCACCTGTTGCTCAGTATCCTCCACTAATTCCCATTCCACCACTGCATCAAAGAATAACCATATTTGCCCGTTAATATTTGCATAAGCAGTCTCCATATTCAACCTCCTTCTATATCTATCAATGAATATCTTCTTTTGAAAAGGCTCTATCAATGCAATTACATAAAAACTATGCTCCCTATTCATGTTGATCATCCTAGGAAAGGCCTACTGTGTATTCACAGACCTTATGTTCCATATTAATGTTTTGATCATCATCATTTAGATAGAGAGGCTTCCCTACTGGGCATTATTCTTGAAAGTTGTGGTGGCTCTTTATTATGATTCTTCTTAGTTTTCTTACCTCCTTTAGCACTAGCTATGGGTGATAAATCTCCTTCCCTATCCACTTGTTTGAAGTTTTCTGCTGTTGATTCATCATCTCCTTCATCCTCCATTGGATTTTGTCTCATTAAGTTCCATCAATTGGTGCCACATTGTGTGTAACTAAATCATGTAAATGCTATAGAGGAGTCTTCAGTGGAACACTAAGTTGCAGCTGCATAATTTGATCAGTGCCAGAATCTATAGGCACTTTCTCTGTTTCCCCAGTTGCTCTTGGAACAATTGCCCTCTCATCAGCTTGTTCATACCCCTTGCTATCCTCCATAAAAGAAACATCCGCCTGCTTCATTTTGAATTGCAGCTCATAGACACTTCCTAGCCCAGGGGTTACTGTATCAGTCTGCTCTGAATGCACTATTCTAATGTGATCACCACCCTTCCCGTTGCCTAAAATTTGGTATGACCCCACTATATCATCCCTAACCTTCCCATTAATATCTCCATCAAGTTTGTTCTCCGATGCATACACATTCCAAAATCTCTCCAGTTGCACTAAGGTTAGGGTTTACTATGACTGCCTCATCAGGAGCACCTGGCTTTAGGCCTGGTGTCGCCAGCCTAGCGCCTGGTGAGCCTAGCTTTAGGCCTGGCGTCGCCAACCTATCGCCAGGTGAACTTCAATTTTTTTCCTTTTTCACCTTGTCTTCTGTTGTCTTTGTTGTGCCTAGATGATCATCCTCAACCTCAACTGCATCACTCCATAAGACCTTTGTAGAGTTTACTTCATCAAGATCCTTAATCTGCACAGAATCTACAAATGTTTGAGATGGAATCTGATGACAAGATTGGTTTGTTGTCACATTGAGTTGTTTTAGCACCTCTTTGCTAGTCCCAAATCTTCTATGAACCCATTCAATTGTGGATTCCTTATTAGCCCTTTCATCAGTACGTTGATCACTATGAACACTAGAATTAGCCTTAGCTATCATCTTTAGGAGCTGAAGACTGAATCCCAGAAGTAATAGGGTTACCATTATGCTCATTTTTCACCACCTTCTCTACTGCTTCCTTCTTCACACGCTTAAGTTCCTGTTGAGTTCCATGTTCCTTCTTCTTACCATTGCTATGATCCTCACCTTTACCTTCAGTAATTTGTAGAGTAGGCTGATGAACTTCCTCAACCTCTAGTGCATCAAACTTGTTCTTGGTTGTAACTTCCTCAACTTTGGACTTCCCTTTAACCTTGTCAGCTTCCTTTCCTTGTTTGTTATCAACAATGTGACCCCTATTATCTCGTTGGTATTTGTTCTTCCTTGCTTTCATCCATTCCTGCTTGGCATGATTCATAGTAGACTTACCAACCTCCTTTCCACTAGTTAGGACCTTTGTTGAATTTGCAGTAGTCCCAATTGCATCTGAACTCAGTAGGTGCCTTCTCCTTGCTTTGTTCTTCAACACCTTCTTCAAATCTCTTGTGTAATTCAGGATGAATTACCCAGCATTCTGCCTCACTATGCCCTTGTTTTTTGCAAGTCTTGCAATATTTTGGCATATAATCATACTTAATCCTTATCCATTTGAACTCTTCTGGCCCAGATTCATCAGCCTCTTCCACAATCTTAATACGATGAGGTAATTTACCTAACAAGTGAACTTCCACCTTCACCTTAGCACAACTAGGTCTAGTCCCATTTTGAGTGTCTAGGTCTACATGTAATGGATTACCAATTGCACGAGCTAATGAAAATACACATTCCTTACCAAAGAAATTAGGAGGTAGTTTTGGAAAGCTAATAGAGGCTATGGCAATGGGAGTCTCTTCATCAGGTGTCCACCATGGATTCCATTTTGTACAACGCATCTGCCACATGTCTGACTGAGCTTTTAAATAAAAGGCTGGCTTTGAAAGAAAATGAACATAGTCCTCCAATAATGATAGTCTAATCAACACATGAATATCTTCAATTAAACCAACCAAACAATGGCCTTTAATCTCACATTAAATTAGAATTACTTTACGTAATTCACTAATAACAGGCTTCCCATACGAAAATTTCCCAAGAATTGCAATTTTAAGCCCTTGTTGTACGATAGATTGCTTTACTTCTTGTTTCTTCCACTTCACAACTGGTTCTCCATAAAGGAACTCAACTGGTTTCAATGGTAATGTAGCTAGGGTTTGCATGGGGGCATTAATGGAAGTAGGATTTAATATTTTTGCGTAATTCATGGGTTGGGGATTGTTGTTTGTGGTTGTAGATGGTTGGGCGACAATGGGGGGAAGGTTGGGGAGGCAGCGCAACCACTGGGGGTGGCTGGCCTCCAGCGGTGGATTCCATGGAAGGGTAGTCACTGGATCACCAGTTGAGTTTAGAGTTTAGGAGAGAGAAGAGATCTATATATTTTTAAAGTGTTGCATTTGGTATGTGGTAAAGGCGTTGAAGGGTTGAATTATGAGGATTTTTGCATTCAACCCAATGTGGAACTACCAGAGGACCTCTCAAGCTTGAAATGTTTAATGGAACCGATAATCCAAATGCACTTGAGGACCTATAGTGATAAGCTTGTAGGAGTGGGCAGAAATGAACAAATCTGCATGAAGTTGTTCATGAGAAGCCTTACAGGGGATGCATTGTCCTGGTATATCAGTCAGAATCCAAAGAAGTGGTCAAGATGGGTAGGCATGGCATCAGACTTTATGGAAAGATTCAGGTTCAATACAGAGAACGCGTCGGATATTTTCTACATTCAGAACCTCAAAAAGAAACCAACAGAAACCTTCCTCGAATATGCTACTTGATGGAGATCTGAAGATGTGAAAGTGAGGCCAACACTTGAAGAAGAACATATGAATAGGGTCTTCGTCAGAACTCAAGATCCGCGGTACTATGAAAGGCTGATGGTTATTGAAAACCATAAAATTTTTGACATCATCAAGCTGGGGGAGAGAATAGAAGAATGAATTAAGAGTGGAATGGTGACGATTGTTGAAGCACTGCAGGCCACAAATAAAGCTCTACAATCAGGAAGTATCTCGAAGAAGAAAGAGGTAGGTGTTGTGATGGTAGCCTAAGGTCCAAAGTCCCCCCTCACATACCAAACACCTCCTACCACATACTAGTCTTCACCCCCCAAATACCAACAACCTGTTGCCACCTACCCCACCTATAACACCCAACCCGCATATATTCACTCACCACCACCCACCCGCCAAAATTACCAAAAAGCAAGACCAAACTTCGACCGCAGACCACCCATACAATACCCCCGATCGCTGATCCTATAGACAAATTGTATGAGAGACTAAAGGATGATGGCTTTATCACCCTATCCCTGCCGTCGCTATGGAAAAATCTTCTCAGTGGGTTAACCCAAACAAAACATTTGCTTATCACTCGGGCATGAAGGTCTATATCATTGATGAATTTCGCACTTTGAAAGATAAGATCTAGACACTAATCGACAACAAAGTCATAATAGCAAAAGAGGCCGCACCCAATGTTCACAACAATCCTCTCCTAGAACACATAGGTGAGGGAGTGAATGTGATAGAGCCGATGAGGAATGGGATTCAGAGGGGTCAATTGGACTCATTTGGGAGGGGGATGATCCTAAAACATCTCCAGTCACCCTCACGCCCATTTGAAGTCGAGATAACCGCACCTGCATCGTTTGAAGTTAAGGTGACTACACCCTTCACTGTGATGGTAGCACCCACGCCATCTTATAAGTCTAATGCTATACCTTGGGATTATGTTGTGGAAGCAAGAAGGAAAGGAAAAGCGAAAATGGAAGAAACAGGGGAAGCACAAGGCATGACTAGAACTGTAAGGGTTTATACACCCAACCACTTGGGAGGAACAAGCAAAGAAACTGCATCTAATTCACCTATCATTGAAATGGCCTTGATGACCTTTGGAGGAAAGTGCACGCAAGAGAATACTCCACGCTTGACCATTTGAACAAAACTCCCGCTCAGATATCCATCTTATCACTGCTGCAAAACTTCGAGACACATCGGAGTTCCTTGATGAAGGTGATAAGTGAAGCTTATGTACCCACCAACATCACTAATGGGGAAATGGACGACATGGTTGGACAGGTACTGGAAAGCCATAAAATCATTTTTCATGAAGACGAGCTGCCATCAGAAGGATTAAGTCACAATAGGGCACTACATATCACAATGCAATTTGAGGATAAATTCATTGCCAGGGTCCTGATAGATGGGGGTTCGAGTCTCAATATATGTCCACTGACCACTCTGAAGAGGTTGGGTAAAGGATTGCACGAGATACGAGTAGGAAGCATGAACGTGTTTGATGGATCTCAAAAGGCCACAATCGGAGAAATCAACCTCGGCTTACAGATGGGACTAACCTAGTTTGACATATAATTTCAAGTGCTAGATATATCTGCTACTTATAATCTATTATTGGGATGACCCTGGATACATGATGCTGGGGCAGTAGCTTCTACTCTACATCAGACCATGAAGTTTGAATGGAACCATCAGGAGGTGATCATCCATGGAGACGGTAGTAATCCCTTCTATACCTATCAAACTGTTCCAGTCATCGAGAACATGAGGAAGTTGGGTGGAGAAACATATCATCGCATAGAGCGTGTCAACGCGATTGAAAAGGACAAATAGTGGAGCAACAAAATAAAGCATACTGCTGTGGGCAGGGTGTGAACCTGGCAAGGGCCTTGACAAGAATCTTCAAGGGATCACCAAAGTGGTATAACAAAAGTGTCATGGTACAACTTTCGGGCTTAGGTACGAATATACTTGGCAAGAGTACCAGGATTGGTCGCCACCATGGCGTGGTCCTTATTATCTTCTGGAGCAACTAGAACCACAATTGCACCAGACATTTCATCAAGCTGACATGATGTAGGGATCTGAGGAAGATGAAGTCTTAGCCGGCATGAGTAATTTATTTCTGGATGAAGAGGAAATGAATTGTAGTGAAATAGTTGAGGAGGAGGTGGAAGAACTTACTATTCCGATCATGGATAAAGGATTTGTTCTCAAGAACTGGACTGATGCACCATCCCGGGCCCGTCGAGTCCCTGAGTAGCCTGGTAATTAGCATCAATCACTTTTAAAGCAATTTTTAGCATCTAAGACACTTTCAATATTTTGTTTTGAACGTACTTTGTTTTGAAATAATTGTTCGAGTTATCGAGCCGTATTTGTTGACGTTTTCAAGGTGTTATTAATGCATTGCCATTTTTGGTATTTATTATTATTCTTTACATTTTTCTCTACAACATTATTATTACATATCCCGATGAACCCAGGACCGTGACATGTAATGAGACATCACAACATAAAGATAGTGATTCAGAGAACCTGGAAGACGATATAATACCTGAGGAAATTGTCAGAGAAGTGGAGAACTTTGAAAACAAGCCTAAGTCTAATTTAGATGAGACTGAGACAGTTAACTTAGGGGATTCTGAAATCGTCAAGGAAATGCGTATAAGCATTCACCTATCACCATCAGAGAAGGAGGAATATGTCCAATCCATAAAGGAGTATGAAGATATCTTCGCATGGTCCTACAATGATATGACTGGTTTAAGCACATCCATAGTGTCTCACAAGCTACCTACCGATCCCATGTGTCTACCGGTAAAATAGAAGCTCAGAAAATTCAAGCCAGATATGAATTTGAAGATAAAAGAGGAGGTCACTAAGCAAATCATAGCCAAAGTTCTCATAGTGGTTGAATATCCGACCTGGTTGGCCAACATTGTGCCAGTTTCGAAGAAGATGGGAAAGTTAGAGTGTGTGTTGATTACCGAGATTTGAACAGAGCGAGTCCCAAAGATGATTTCCCATTTCCCAATATACACATATTGATCGACAACTGCGCCAAGCATGAACACTAGTCCTTTGTGGATTGCTTCGCGGGGTATCATCAGATCTGGATGGATGAAGAGGATGCCGAAAAATAGCCTTTATCACACCATGGGGGATGTATTACTATAAGATGATGCCGTTTGGTTTGAAGAATGCTAGGGCCACTTACATGAGAGCCATGACAACCATTTTCCATGACATGATACACAAGGAAATAGAAGTGTACATGGATTTCATCATCATCAAATCCAGAAAGAGCATAGATCATATAGCAGACTTGAGGAAATCTTTTGATTGGCTTCGAAAATGAAATCTGAAACTGAATCCTGCAAAGTGACCTTCGGAGTCCCTGCTGCAAAATTGCTAGGATTCATCGTCAGTCGCCAAGGGACTGTATTAGACCCGTCAAAGGTAAAATCTATCCAGGACTTTCCACCTCCGAAAAGTAAGAAAGAGGTGATGAGCTTTTTAGGGCGTCTCAACTACATCATCCGTTTCATAGCACAATCAACCGTGATCTGTGAGCCAATCTTCAAAATGCTGAAGAAAGATGCCGCGACAAGCTGGACTAAAGAATGTCATAAAGCCTTCGACAAAATCAAGGAGTATTTATCTAAGCCACGTGTTCTGGTCCCACCAGAACTAGGAAGACCTTTGCTTCTTTATTTGTCTGTACTAGATCGGGCTTTTGGTTGCGTTCTGGGAAAACATGATGAGACTGGGAGAAAGGAGCAGGAAATATATTATCTGAGTAAGAAATTTACACCTTACGAAGCTTGGTACTCTTTGCTGGAGCGTACCTGCTGCGCTTTGACATGGATAGCTCAAAAGTTGAGGCATTATTTCTGTGCATACACCACATATCTCATATCAAGGATTGATCCGCTGAAATACATCTTCCACAAACCCATGCCTACAGGAAAATTAGCAAAATGGAAGATATTGCAAGGTGAGTTAGACATCATCTATGTAACTCAGAAGGCGGTCAAAGGGCAAGCATTGGCAGATCATCTAGCAGAAAATCCCGTAGACGGAGAATACGAACCATTGAAAATGTACTTTCCCGATGAAGAGGTATATTTTGTAGGAGAAGATATTACTGAAGCATATGATGGTTGGAGAATGTTTTTCGACGGAGCCACAAACTTCAAAGGAGTGGGTATCGGAGCCGTCTTAGTATCATAAATTGGCCAACACTATCTGGTATCTACAAAACTCAGGTTTTCTTGTACCAACAATATGACAGAATATGAGGCTTGCATCCTGGGACACAAGATGGCCAGTGACATGAATTTTTAGGAGTTGGTAGTAATTAAAGATTTTGATCTTTTGGTGCATCAGGTTTTAGGAGAATGGGCTACCAAGAGCACCAAGATATTACCATATATGTACTGTGTACAAGAATTGATCAAGAGGTTCACGAAGATAGAATTCAGACATGTTCGGAGGATTCATAATGAGTTCACAGATGCGCTGGCCACTCTATCTTCCATGATACAACACCTAGACAAGAATTTCATCGATCCTATCCAATAGGAATTTGTAAGCAAATGGCTTATTGTGCTCATGTTGAAGAAGAAAGTGACGAAAATCTGTGGTTCCATGACATCAAAGAGTACTTGGCAAAGGGGGAGTATCCGGAACACGCAAATCAAACTCAGAAGCGCACACTCAGAAGGTTAGCCAACCATTTATTTCAAAGCGAAGGAATTCTATATAGGAGGACTCCAAACCTGAGATTGTTACGGTGTGTCGATGCCAAGGAAGCATCCAGACTTCTCGAGCAAATACATGCAGGAACCCGCACACCGTACATGAATGGTTTCGTACTAGCCAGGAAAATACTAAGGGCGGGATATTTCTGGATGACTATGGAAACAGACTGCATCAAGTATGTCCAAAAGTGTTACCAATGACAGATACACGCTGATATGATACGAGTGCCACCCAATGAACTCAATGCAACAAGTGCACCCTGGCCTTTCTCCGCTAGGGGCATAGATATCGCCGGTCCCATCAAACTCGTTGCTTCAAATGGGCATAGGTTCATTTTAGTGTCCATAGACTATTTCACAAAATGGGTTGAGGCCGCATCTTACAAAGCTGTGACTAAGAAGGTCGTCACGGATTTTGTTCGGGACTACATCGTTTTTCTTTTGGAATTCCAGAGTCAATCATCACCGACAACGCCGTCAATCTCAACAGTGATCTAATGAAGGCAATGTGTGAAACTTTCAAGATCAAGCATAAGAATTCCACAGCATATAGGCCACAAATGAATGGAGTCATAGAAGTTGCCAACAAAAACATCAAGAAGATACTAAGGAAAATGGTAGAAAACTACAAGAAATGGCACAAGAAGATGCCGTTTGCTCTGCTTGGGTATCGTACCACGGTTCGCACATCAACTGGGGCAACTCCCTACTTATTGGTCAACGTTATAGAAGCGGTTATTCCTGCTGAAGTAGAAATCTCTTCACTAAGAATCATACAAGAAGCTGAGCTCAGCGATGCAGAATGGGTACAATATGAACAACTGGCTCTCATTTATGGAAAGATAATGAATACGGTATGTTTAGGAAAAAACCAGAACAGAATGTCTAGAGCTTTCAACAAAAGGGTCATACCAAGGCATTTCACACCGGGGCAGTTGGTGCTAAAGAGAATCTTCCCACATCAGGATGAAGCGAAGGGGAAGCTCTGGTCTCGCCCCCCAAGTTCGGGGGTTCGGTGTGTGACATCTCTTACCCAACTGGAAAGGCCCTTACATGGTTCATCGAGTACTAACAGGAGGACACTCATACTTGCATAAATGGACGGAGATACTATGTTTAAGATTGCTTATATTTCTTCACTTGATGTAATTGAACTACGCTTGACCTGATTCCTGTTTAAGAGGGAATACGTAGGCAGCCCTGTGGGTTCGGTCACATCCTAATAAAATCTTCATTTTCCCCATGATCGGAAATTGGGAAAAGATCGCAAGTTCAGCCGACTTCGTCATATGTGGAACAACAAAAAAGTATTGCATTTAAACTGGGGTAGAATTTTGAGGGAGGCAAAGAGGTCGCAATGTCTCTAAATGTGTCACAGTCACCGGTTCATCTAAATTATCTGATATCACATACTACTACATTTCAAACAACTATATTTTGCAAATGCACGCATATTTTTTCGAAAACTTTGTTACTATGACAGCCAAATGTTATCCAGGTTAACTCAAATAGGGCCTCAAGACAGGAACAAAGGCAAAGCAAGAGACGAAAGCACAAACCGACCTTTACCCCATAGAACTCATAATTTTTCTTTGGGTGCGGGCACGATGAGACAATGATATCCGCAGACACATCAAGTCACCGCCCCCAAGACAACAAATTATCTAGCACGAACGTCTCCAGCTAAGAAATACTTTACTTTCTAACTATCACTCATAGTTTTCTTGCATAAGGCTAAGAATTGCCTCCCTAGTTGCACGAGACTAAGAATTGTCTCCTATTCTTACATGATAATAAGTGATGTCTCTTCTCCCTGCATGAAGCTAAGCATTGCCTCCCTAATTGCATGGGACTAAGCACTGTCTCCTCTTCTTGCATGAGTCTAAGCATTGATGCCCTAATTGCATGAGACTAAGCATTATGTCCTCTTCCCGCATAAGGATAAGCTTTGCTTCCCTAATTGCATGATACTAAGCATTGTCTCCTCTTCTTGCATGAGAGTAAGCATTGTCTCCTCTCCCTGCATGAGGCTAAGCATTGCCTCCCTAATTTCATGAGACTAAGCACTGTCTCCTCTTCCTGCATGAGTCTAAGAATTACCTCCCTAATTACATAAGACTAAGCATTGTCTCCTCTTCTTGCATGATACTAAGAACTGTCTTCTCTTCCTACATGAGGCTAAGCACTGCCTCCTTAATTGCATAGGGCTAAGTGTTGCCTTTCTTTGAGACTAAGCATTGTCTCCTCTTCTTGCATAAGGCTAAGCATTGCCTTTCTTTGCATGAGACTAAGCATTGTCTCCTCTTCTTGCATCAGGATAAGCATTGCCTCCCTAATTGCATAAGGCTAAGAATTTCCTTTTCCTTGCGTAAGACCCAGTACTATCTCTACTACGCTACCTAAAGCCTAGCACTATCTATTTGTTCACCTAGGGCTAAGCACTTTCGTCATCTCACACAAGACTAATCCTTGTCTTTTCTCATCCTCGCATATGACCAAGCATCATATTTTGCATTTCATGGGCTGAAACATCACCATTTTATCCAAAGGCATCATAATCCGAAAACATCATCCTCATAGCCGGGAGACACCATTCTATGGCCTAAGGATCTCTCAAAATTGCACATCATTATTCAAAAGTGTCATAGTCCGAAGTCATCATCCTCATAGACGAGAGACATCATTTCATGGCCTGCGAATCCCTTGTCATACGCTTCATGGCCCATGACATCATAATCTGAGGACGTCACCTTCACTGTCTAAAGGCAACCTTCATGGTTCAAAGGGAATTTGCATCATGTTTAAATTCTCACAATAACCCATATATTTGCATGCACAGTGTTTTAAGTTTTTGCAAGTAACCCGGGAAGTAACCGCTCTTCAAACGGGACCAATCCTCGCTTCGGTTTCCGTTCACAACGTTCACATCCTGCAAATGTTTCACACATAACCGACCACCATCAAACACCCGTATTTTACTCTCTGACCGTTCAGATATTTGCTCTGTGATACATCCATAACATTTCAAAACACATTCACGACTTCACATAAATTCATCCGATTCTATCCCACCAAAAAGAACCCTCTCCGAAACATACGCGCATTCCTATAACAACTCCATTGGTTTTGTTCACCATTGGATCCAGAACTACACACGACCTGATTCTCGTAATACCAGGGATATGTAGGAACTCACAAACAGGGTTCAACCTCCATTTTTCAAATCATATCGTTCCTCACTCAATTCGGCCAAAATCGGTCATTATTTTCTTTACCCGATAACTCTTTTATCATTCCCGGGCAAAGAGGGGCAGCTGTTGATACCGAATCTTGACCTCATATTTTCTCAAATAGTATATATACTTCCAAAAAGTCATTTTGTGTCATTATTTAGTTTACAAGCATTGTCAATAATTTTTCATAATTTTACAGCTTTAAAATTGATTTTTCTTACATTTAAATTACTTGAATATCTATTAGTTACTCATTCAAATTATTTTGTGATGACCTAATTACCTAAAATTATTATTTTCTCCCATAATACATGTTTTAAATATTTTTACTTTATTTTATATAATTACATTAGTATTTTTAAGCTATTTGCACAATCTTGCAATAATAGCCTATATTTTAGAATTTTATTCTATTCGTCATTTTATTCAAGGTCAAAGTAGTATCTTACATTTTTATAATCTTCTACTATTGTTTTAAAATATTAATTTGCATAAATGACATTTTTATATTTTTATTTATCTATTTTTTATTAAATTATTTTTCCTTAATTCCCTATTTAAATCTAGCCCAAAAAAAGGATTAATTTCGGACCATTAAGGTCCAACCCCTGGCCCAACAACCTCATCAGCCCAAACGACCCAATTCCCCAACCCAGTCCAAAAACCAACCCCCACCCTATTTTAATTAATCAACGGCTCACAACATTTCCCCCACTCTCCTCATATCCCCTCACCCAAACCCTAATCCCCATTCTCTCTTCAACAGCCGCCCTCAAACACTCTTCCCTCCGCCAGAAAACCCTAGCCGCCCTCTCGATCTTCTCCAAATCCCTCTTAATCATGGATTCCTTCCATGATTTTTTTGACTTTTATGTATTATTTCAGTATTACCTACATGACCATGGTATCACTTAGTACTTACCTAAACATGGCAAGTACTATCTCTCACAATATGGCCATTCAACTCCAATCGCTTGAATCTGAACGATATCTCGTCCATGTGCATCATGGCCAGACTATATGGGTACGATTAGCTAAAATCCCAGGCCAATTTTTGATTTCTGTCAACATTTACCTAATTTTTCCCTAATCGGATGTTTTATTGATTCTGCATGTTATTATTTCCTTATTTGAGTTGATTTTACAGTGTTTCCTTGATTCGTTTGCTTGATTTCTACTGCTATATATAAACCCTCCACATTCCCCTTTAATTGAGAGATTTTTACCATTGGATTTACTAAAGGACTCAAAGCTATTATTCGATTATCCTCTCATTCTCTACTTTGGATCTTGACCGGCTGAAAGCCAAGGCCATCAGAATTCAATTTTATCAACTTTTCTTGGTGCGAGCACTACCCGGGGTTCGTTTGAAGCCCTTGGGAACTTTGACCCACTAAGATCTTGGGTTTTATTACTCTTTGTTGGCATTCAGAATACTGTGAAATTTGTTCTTCTTTGTTTGTCTATTTGTCAACTGATAACTTGTATTTTTCTTAGCTTTTGCAGTTTCATTTTTTGTGTTCATAATCTACATATTCATACCTCTAAAATTTCATGACCTAATATGTTTTCTAGACTATCTCTGAGTACAACTTTGTTGGCATTGAACTATTTTCATGATCTGAACTCCATTAGCATAGATTTTACCTAAAAATTTTAGTCCTTAAATATGTATTTGTACATGCTTAACTTGAATAATTTAGACTCCCTTAAACTCGCTTAGACTAGTAGATTGGTATCCGAATGTATACCTTTATTTCTTAACATGAGTCTGCTTCCCTGCTTTGTCCTGAATCATTGTAATGACTAGTTCATGTTTGAAATGTATTTAGGGCCTTCATGTTGACTATGATCCGCTCCCATGCTAGTTTTATCATTTTATTATGTATAGGTCTACTAAATCCTGTACCCTCTTGTGATTATTTGACACTTTATAATAGTTGTCCTAACTTGCATTACTCCCTATAAAGTTCTAATATTGGTATGTGTTCATGGTTTTCTGGTATTGTGATGCTTAACTTAAATAAGTTGGACCCCTAGGTCTTAACCCCTTAGAGTTGGTGCTTTACTTTGAACTTGTTTTGGCATTGTGCACCTTTAATCTCAAAAATCTGATTCCTTTAACTCTTAATATGTTTGCTGCCAATATGTTATGTCTTGCTAAGTGTTGGACCTATAATAACAACCTGCCTTATAAGTTTTGTTGAACCTCTTGATTGGCATGTTATGTGTTCTTAAGCAACTTTGTTATGTCTGCTTCTGAAATGAAAGTGTATCTCTCTAAATTCTTTCACTAAGTCATGTTCTCTCAGTCTCGTTTGCTATCCATATAATTCTAAGTCTGTCATTCTTGGCCGACTGAAAGCCAAGGCCACCAAGACTCTCACCATTTTCCTCCCTAGTGTGAGCACTGCTCGGGGTCCATTTGAGGCCCTTGGGAACTTTGACAGACTAGGGCTTGGGTATTTTGTCCATTCTCTTTACTTCTGATACTTGAGTTATCTCAATTATTTCTTCATTCTATCTATTGAGCATATAAGCTGTTTAAAATAATTTCTGGGTAACTCGATGTTTGGTCATGTGGTCAATCTGTGGCTGTCTTGTTTTGGTTTGGTTTTTCCCTATGATTTTTGGGTTGCTGATGGATGTAGTCCCAGTTAATTGGGGTGTGCTAATTTGGTGAAGAAGGAGTTTTGTTGAAGGCCCAGGCAATGCTGGGTATTTCTTCTGGGCATGTTATAGATCCACGATTATTGTTTGTACGATTCCTTGTAATAACATTCACTACTGGGCCTGCAATAACTTTGTAATAAACAATTGGGGGTATTAGTAAAATGGGAAAATGGTTATATTTAATGTTTGCAGGAAAGGGCAACCAACATGCTTATAGGATTCATATGATTTATTTACCCAACCTGCTATATATGCCTTTAAATTTTTGGTGCACTGTTAGAAATCATGTCATTAGGAGATCACACACCCACACTACTCGTCTGCCATTAAAATGGTTATATTTAATGTCTACTACTACGTGTTTCTAAACAACATGCCTATAGGAAGTAAACACTCTTTTAGTTTGCATAACTGCTTCAAATTCATTAGAAACCATGCCTGTAGGATTTTTAATTAGTTAATTTCCATTGCTATCATGATGCTCACCTAGAAAACATGTCTATATGGACTAGATATAGGAAATCAATTCTAATTTCCAATCATTAGAAATCCTGGCTATAGGATATCACTACTCTTTTTAATGTTGATCTTTTCAAATGCTATTTTATCGCCACTGTTAGAAGGCACGAGTAATCCTAAGTATTTTTCAATCGATCCACTGTCCTTTATTGCGAAGATCACTTAGAAATAATGCCAATAGGTTTGCTAACTTATTTCCTTAATAATCAACTTGCGAGAACCGTAATTATTTAGGAATCATGTCTATAAGTGACGCCTTATCTGCCTGCTTGTTTGAATCCATGGTCATCTAGAAATCATGTTTATAGGGTTCAATGATCCCTAATTTTGCCTCAGTCCTAAGACTGTTTTAACGCCTGGTGTAAGAACTTGTTTTGCCTGTATTTATTGCCTAAGTGTGGAGGCTAACTTGAGCCCCTAATTGCCCTTATATGAAGTCCTATGTGTTTTGATATGTCGCCTAGTTTTTAAACATTTTGAGCAGTCTAAGTAAAGTCTAGAACCACCTAGATAGAGGTCCAATTCCTCATGGACCATAGGTATGGGACGGGTAGTGCATGCATAGGGCACGAATTAGAATTGAATTAGAGCACCTTTGGGTAAACAACTTAAACATAGTAATCGAGTAGCAGGAGATGATAGTCTGTGCCCGCTGAATAATATGAGTAACTCCTTATCTCGAGGGAGTTACGAAGTATTATTTATGTTGCACGGGGTGATCCTTTAGGCTAAAACACTTAGGACCCCCCCTCCTTTATCTTCTTTATTCGTCTACTCGACTAATATAGATTTAATAGTTATATTCTTGTAATATTTACTTCTCATTGTGTCAATTTCCTTTGATATTTACCCTCTTTTTTATCTACCTATTTGTAATCCATATAGTTTTAAGTTCGGTCGGGATCGACAGTTGTGGACCTCAAAGAGTGCCTAACATCTTCTCTTTGAGGTAATTTGAGACCTTACCTGATCTTTGGTGGCGTTGACTAGTCAAACAAAGTTATCTGCGTAATAGGTGCCCTAACTCACCTTAATAATCGTTAGGTGGCGACTCTTCTTTTCCTAACACCCCATCTCCTATCAAAAAGAGTTGTAATATGTGGAGACCCGATTTCACGAGAAAAAGGGACGTGACAGTTGTTGCCAGAAAATCTTTTGAAGTATACACAAGGATTAGAATATGTCTTAATGTAAGTTTGACTTTTCATGAATCAGTCAAACTTCTTGTACCAGTGCCTTGGTGCCTCCTTCAACCCATAAAAACTATTATTAGTTTGCACACCATGTGCTTCTTTTCAGCTACTTCAAATCCTTCTGGAAGCTCCACATAGATCTCCTCTTCTAAATCTCCGTGAAGAATGCATTTTTCACGTCCACTGCTCCACTTCAAGATCTAGGCTAGCTACTAAGTTAAGATTGTTCGAATAGAAGTCATCTTGACAAAATGCGAGAAAATTTCGTAAAGATCAATACCTTTCTTTTATTCGAAGCCTTTACCACCTATCGAGCTTTGTATCTGACCAACTTGTGATTTCCATCTTTCTTGAGTTAAAAGATCCATTTGCATTTGAGTGGTCTTTTACCCTTTGGAAGTTCAACCAGCTTGTATGTGCCATTTTTTTTTGTAGAGATTCTATCTCTTCTTGCATGGCTTTCATCCACTGGTTCTTTTCTGGATGGGACATCACCTCCTTAAGACTTTTTGGCTCCCCCTCATCACTGATGAGGACATACTTTGTGGAAGGGTACCCGTATGACTCTACCATTGGCCTCTGTGATCTTGTCAGAGTTGGGGTTGTTCTTCTTCCTGAGTGGGGTACTCCACTTGCTCGACATCATCATCAAGTTGCTCCTCCTTCTCAATAACCTCACCATGTTATCCTCCTGCTTGGCAACCTTGCCGGTTGTACTTTTTACACTTGTGGGATAGTTAGAAGTATAAAGAATGGTAACAAGGTTAGGTATTTTACCATTCTTTTCCTTCTCTGACTGTTCATCTGCTGTTCCAACTTCATTTTCTCGAAAGACTACATCTCTTCTTCTGATGACCTTCTTCTTTAAAGGATCCCACAATCTGTACTTGAACTCTTCATCTCCATATCCGATGAATATGCAGGGAACGAATTTATCATCCAACTTTGTTCTCTGCTCCTTTGGTATATCTGCAAAAGCTCTGCAACTTTACACCTTCAGCTGTGAGTAGGACACCTTCTTGTTGGTCCAAGATCTCTCTGGGATGTCAAACTTCAATGAAACTAATGGACTCCTATTGATCAGGTAACAGGTTGTCTGAACTGCTTCACCCCAAATGACTTAGGCCGTTTAGCCATTCTAAGTATGCATCTTACCTTCTAAACAATGGTACGGTTCATTCTCTCAGCTACACCATTGTGTTGAGGGGTTCCAAGAACTGTCTTTTCATATCTGATCCCATGGATCGAACAGTACTCTTCAAATTCCCTTGAAGTGTACTCACCTCTATTGTCACTTCGAAGACGCTTTAGATTTTGTCCTGTCTCCCTTTCCACCAGAGCATGAAACTTCTGAAAAACTATAAACACTTGATCTTTGGTATTCAAAATATAAATGCACAATTTTCATGAAGCATCATCAATAAAAGTAACAAAATATCTGTTACCGCCCATCAATTCAATTTCCATTTGATCACAAACATCAGAATACCAAATCAAGTATATTCAATTTTCTCTTAGACGTGTCTCAAATGAGACTCTATGCTACTTACCAAATAAATAGTAGTCACAAGGTTTTGCTGTTGTACCTTTGGCATAAGAAATGAGTGTTTTCCTAGCAAGATTATGCAATCCCTTCTCACTCACATGATCCATTCTTTTGTGCCACGAATCTGCATAAATCCCATCTTGTGTCGCGTTCAATTCACCTCAGCATATTTCTGTATTTGTCCTCGTGCCACGAGAAACTCCCTTTTCAATCGCCAATGATCCATTGGTAAGTCTCCACTTTTGATTTGCAAAATATTTCTCGTATCCATCTCGGTCTAAAGCAATTCCCAATATCAAGTTCATCCTCAAATCAGGTACATGTCGCACGTCCTTTAGAATCATTGTGCATCTGACATTTTTCTTGATAAAAATGTCACTATCCCTCGCAATCTTTGAGTAACTCGCGTTACCCATTCTCAGAGTGCCAAAATCAACTGCTACATATTTGCAAAAAAAATTCTCTTACTGGTGTGGCATGGTAAGATACTGCAGTATCAATCACCCATTCCGACTCTAGACTTGCCAAGTGCTTGCATTCCTCTTCATCATTTATAAAAAGGACAACATCATCATTATTTTGCATCATGGCGGTTGTGTTGTCGTCATTCTTCTAGCCACCGCTTTCACCTTTGTCCTTTATTAGATTTGGTCAATGTCTTTGAAGTGACCTGGTTGATCGCAATTGTAGCGATTTCTAGCTTTTGATCTCTTCGACCTAACTGATCATTTTGATAAATTGTACTTCGTTTGATTGTTTGAGGGCATGAGTAGCTCCATATGATGTATTATGACTTGTGTGAATCTTTGGTTTTGGTTTTCAGGTTATTCGGAAGTGATTTGGAAGAATGAGTCTCATGTTTGAAACTTTATGTTGGAAGAGTTGACCAAGTTTGACTTTAGGGTATTTGACCGCGAAAGAGTTTTGATGGTTCCGTTAGATCCAGATGGTTATTTTGGACTCAGGCGTATTCCCGAATTTGCATTTGGATAATTTTAGAAGGTTTCGGCTAATTGGAAGAAGTTGGAAATTCGAAGGTTGGGAAAGTTCATAAGTTTGACCTAGAGTTGGCTTTGAAGATATTGGATTTGGATTGTGGTTCTGGGAAGTAAAATAGCTTCGTTATGTCATTTGGGACTTGTGTGTAAAATTTGAGTCCATTCCAGGTTGATTTGATATGTTTCGGCGCGAGTATCCGACGTTGAAAGTTCAAAGTTCATTTAAGTTTGATTTGAGATGCAATTCATCGTTTCGATGTTGTTATGTGTGATTTGAGACCTCGATTAGGTCGGTGTTTTGTTATGGGACTTGTTGGAATGTTCGGACATGGTTTCGAAGTGCTCAGGTAAGTTGCGGAGTGGAATCAGAGCATTTTTCCTTCATGTTTGGTTGTTGGTGTGTTCTGGGATGCTAGTGCTTATTTTCCTTCTATGGTCGCGGGGGAAGAAAAGTGATCACAATGTACAATGTTGGAGCTGGTGCACTTTCTTCTACGCGGTCCTACACCCATTCACATTGTGGGATCGCGTTCGCGGAGGTCGAGCTACTTGTGTAAAGCACTCACGTGCTTATGAAGGCGATCGCGCATTAGCGTGGGTGCTAGGTAGATATGTCTTCGCGTTCGCATGTATCAGGGCGCGTTCACGTAGCTTTATTCTAGTGGTCTGCGCGTCGCGAACGTATTGGGTATTTTGAGCAGTTCCATTTTCTCTTCTTCGCGATCGCGTGGATTATTCTGCGATCGCGATGCATATGACTGTCCATTGAATTATAAAGTACTCTATTTCTGGGGTTTCGGCCATTTTATCATATTTAGATCTATAGAGCTCGGATTGAAGCAATTTTTGAAGAGATTTTCCCCATATGGACGGGGTTAAGTGTCCTTGTCGGTTTTGATATTTTTTCATAAATCTATCTTCGTTTTTGGCATTTGGTTGATGATTTAGAAAGAGAAATTGGGGGGTTATAAAGTTTCATAGAGTAAATTTTCGAGTTATGAACATCGACTCGGAGTCGGATTTGAGTGAAACTAGTATGGTTGGACTCGTGATTGAATGGGTTGTCGAATTTTATGAGTTTCATCGGGTTTCGAGGTGCGGGCCCGAGTTAAACTTTTTGGTTGACTTTGGTCTTTTCCTTAAAGATTTGACTTTTATCATTTCGAATTATTTCCTTAGGCTTTATTTGATGTATTTGAGTTGCTTTTGGATATTTCGAGCCGTTCGGAGGTCGGTACGTGCATGATGGCATTTTTTGGAACATTGTTTGGCTTGCTCGGTATTGGACTCGGCTTGTTCCCGGTAAGTAACACTTCAAAACTTGGTGCTGAGGATATGAAACCCCAAATTACGTGTTATGTGATTGATATCGAGGTAACGTGCATGCTAGGTGATGGGCGTGTAGGCGTGCACCGGGTGAATTGTGATTTAGTCGATTCCATGGAATTGTGTAGCTATCTCATCTAAACATTTTTACTGAACTCTATGTGTTAGAGCACTTGAGCTGTAATTTATGCTAGATATCATGTCTAGGCTATATGCTTATCCTGTTGGGACCACTAAGGTCATTTATGTTGTTGAGTTATTTGTTTACATTGTAATTACGTACTCAATCATACACATTCCTTTTCATATCATATCTCCGTCTATGTTACCATTTATTGATACATCACATCATCATTCTGGGATGATCTTTCATGACATTGTGAGCTTGAAAGACTAAAGAGATTGATGATTGAGTGAGGCGAGGGCCTGATTGTGAGGATATTGATACTATAGCACGTGAGTTGTCCGTGCAACACATGAGTTGTCCATGCAGATCCAGATATTGATACTATGGCACGTGAGTTATCTGTGCGTATTAGGATTTATTTATTCATGCCAGGATTTGGCTTATTATAGCGCTTGGGCTGGTCAGCCCCATTGGAGTCTGCATATCCACAATGGGCGCAGTTGCTAGAAGTTATTGTGATTGGGCTGAATCTACGTTGTCCAATACTGAGTGACTGAGCGCGTTGAGTGACTAAGCGTGATGAGTGGAAAGCGTGAGACAATGAGATTGAGTACTTTGAGAGAGTGAGTACATGAGTTTATCACTAATATGCATTGCATTTGACATGCATAATAGAGATACATACATAGAGATGCATTTACTTCTACTACCCTGTTTTGGTGACATTCATGATTTCACCTGTATTTTGACATTTAGTCATAGAGATGTATTTTCCTCATGATGTATGAAAATGACACATCTTGTTTATTGTTGAAATGTTTTTGGGAAAATCACAGTTTTCAAACTTACTCATATGTTTTTGGTGTTTTGGTGAAAGGTTTGGGATTTACTATTATACTTGAAAATCATCCCTATTTTTCGTAACTATGAACGAGTTAGCATCTTATCTTCGAGTTATTTTCTTGTACCACTTTTATTATATTGTTATGAGTTGTGACTGGTTATTGAAGTTGGACCCTGATCCTTGTCCCAGCTCATCACTACATTCAACCTAAGGTTAGGGTCGTACTTATTGAGTACATGGGGTTGGTTGGACTCATACTACACTTCTGCACCTTGTGTGCAGGTGTTGGATGTTGGTGTTAATGTGTACGACGGGAGCTGGATTTGAAGATGTACCTGCGTTCCAATTATGATTATCACATGTCCTTAGTAGCATTAGATTCAAATTTTATTCATTTACATTTCAAGTAGATGTAATTATTTCAATTTAGTTTTGTAAAAATCTAAATCTTAGAGGCTCATGATTTGTACTATCAGTCCTTGGGAAATTCTTGTATAAAAGCAATTGTATTATCAGTACTTTTTCTTAATAAATCTCATTAAATTGGATAATTGCTAATTGGCTTACCTAGTGGGTTAAGTTAGATGCCATCACGAATAGTTAGATTTTGGGTCGTGACATGATTTGGATCGGTTCTTGGACTTCTCACGACCTCCGGATCTACCATAGTTGCTTGAACTCCTTTGGTAACTCTTGCCTCTACCTTCTATGATGAGGTCGAGGGCCTGATTGTGAAGATATTGATACTATAGCACGTGAGTTGTCCGTGTAGCACGTGAGTTGTCCATGCAGATCCAGATATTGATACTATGGAACGTGAGTTTTCCGCGCAGCACGCGAGTTGTCCATGCAGATCAGGCTTTATTGATGCATGCCAATATTTGGCTTATTATAGCGCTTCGGCTGGATTGGCCCCTTCGGAGTCTGCACACCACAGTGGGCGCAGTTACTACTAGTTATTATGATTGGGATGGATCTGGCCTGGCTTGATCTGCTCTGTCCAGTACTAAGTGACTGAATGTGTCGAGTGATTGAGCATGATGAGTGGAAAGTGTGAGACTTGAGATTAAGTACTCTGAGAGTGTGAGTACATGAGTTCATCACTAAGATGCATTGTATTTGACATATGTACTTGAGATACATGCATATAGATGCATTTTCTTCTGTTACCCGGTTCTGATGACATTCATGATTTCACATGTATATAGACATGTAGGCATAGAAATGTATTTTCCTCATGCTATCTGAAAGTGAAACATCTTATTTATTGTTGAAAGGTTTTTGGGAAAATCATAGTTTTCAAACTTTTGGGAAAATCACACTTTTCAAACTTACTCATTTTGGTGTTTCGATGAAAGATTTGGGATTTACTGTTAGACTTGAAAAGCATGCCTATTTTCGTAACTGTGAACGAGTTGAGCTTCTTATCTCCGAGTTATTTTCTTATACCACTTTTATTATTTTGTCTTAAGCTATGACTTGTTATTAGAGTTGGAACCTGATCCTTGTCCCAGCTCGTCACTACTTTCAACCTAAGGTTAGGTTTGTTACTTATTGAGTACATGGGTTAGTTGTACTCATACTACACTTCTGCACGTTGCGTGTATATGTTGGATGTTAATGTTGTTGTGTATGGCGGGAGCTGGATTTGAAGATGTGCATGCATTCCAGTTATGGTCACCACTTGTCTTGATGACATTTCATTCGAATTCTATTCATTTACATTTCAAATAGATGTTGTAATTATTTCAATTCAGTTTTGTAAAAATCTAAATCTTAGAAGCTCATGATTTATACTACCAGTCCTTGGGAAATTCTTGTATAAAAGCAGTTGTATTATCAGTTCTTTTTCTTAATAAATCTCATTAAATTGGATAGTTTCTAATTTTCTTACCTAGCGGGTTGGGTTAGGTTCCATCAAGACTAGTTGGATTTTGGGTCGTGACAAGTTGGTATCAAAGCTATAGTTTCATAGGTTCTACAAGTCATGAGTAAGTGTCTAGTAGAGTCTTGTTGATCGGTATAATGATGTCCATACCTATATTCGAGATGCTATAGGGCATTTAGCATAAACTTCCCATCTTTCTTTCCTTATCGTACGTCATTGATTCAGCTTGAAGCGTAACTCTTTGAATTTGTTCCACGCATTCGTATGTGCATGTGAACGCTCAGTATTAGTTGTGCATCGACAGTTTGTGATTCCATGGATGAGGTGCGGGATGTGATTTCAGTGTGCTGATGATTGGCCAGTCTGGAAGACTTGAGGTAGAGTTTTGACTGTAGCTTGAGAACGGGGATTTCAGTTGTGTGAGCATGTATTTTTGGACTTATATATCCGGTAGCATACCTATGAGTGAAATTTGTGTCTCGGTGAGTGGTTGGGTGGCTATATGATGAGTATGATGTGACTGCGGGATGTGTTCAGATGGATTGAATGTAACGAGAAGAGTTTGCTTCATATGTAAAAAAGACTATCTTGATTTCTATCTTGATGTGACGTATAGTCTCAAGTTATGTGTGTATTGAAGGATCATTCATGTTGCTTAATTGTGGAACGAATTCGATTCTCATGTCTTATTGATGAGTTCAAACTCAGGAAGATTGAGTGATTGCATAGTAGTTGTGGCTGTGAAAGGTTATAAAGAGATGTCAGTTTAAGGCTAAGCAGGTGGGTTATAACCTGCGAGATAATCTACGGATTATGATGTTGTGTGGAGGCTTTCTTTTCTACCAGTGGGTTATATTTGTGCGATTTGAGTTTGGATCGGTTGTAATAGTTGAGCTGACCGTCACGAGGATAAATGCGAGATTTACAGATGATTTGAGCAACATGAATGATCCTTCGGTGCGGAATTAGGGCATTAATAGTGTATGCGTACTATGAGTTATCGAGTGTTTTGTTCTATGGCTTTGAGCCAAGTGGGGAGTCTGCTATCGACAGCTTGGTCGCGTGGTTATGTGTTCTACTAGTTTGGTTTGAGGCATACTTGTGAATCGAATATGACTTGCACAAATTAAGATGAGGATGACTCGAGTAAAGGAATTTCTGGATACATGTTATGTTACACTATATGGGTATATGGGAATCATGAAATGATTGAGTTGTTATTGCGGAAGATGTGGTGTGCACGCTGTATGAATTTGCTCGGTTGTGTTAAGGCAGGATTACTTATTTGGGGTGTTGTTTTGCTAATTGAGCAAAGGTCGTTCGTCCAGTTTGGGTGGTGCAATTGGGATTCGAGCAGAGTGGATGACTCTCGAGAAAGGTCTAATGGGTTCAAGATTTATATGCAGCAATTGAGAATTTTCCAGACCTGCATATGGCTAGCATATGATATTTTGCATTGAATGGTGTCGAGACTCGCGGTATTTTTATATCATTATGAATTGTACATTTTAGTATCAGGAAGGTGAAGTTAACGACTTTAGGTTCTTAGAAGGTATCTTCAGAGTGTCTCAGTTTTGCTACTTTAGGGGTGCTTAAGAGGGAATACAACGGTGTATGAGCTTTAAGGCGTGTGGTTTCATGTTAGGGTCTCTTGTGGTGAGTTTTGGGTAAGGATCATGGTGTTCTGGCAAAGAGAAATATCAACTGGAAGGCAATTCGAAAGGAACTCGGAGAAATAGGGCAGCTTGGTAGTAGGTTGGATCAACATGTCAATGGTATGCTCGGTTCTTTTGGTTCTTATGATGTGGTGAGTCTCTACAACTGTTTCATGGCAATGCTCTTGGGTTTTGGCGACTTGAGTAGCTTGGTTAAGTGCAAATGGATTCCAAAGAGTTCTTAATGGTTTCTACCACGGTTCGAGGTGTATATTTCCTACTAGCGTGAAGAACATGTTGCGTATTGGGATTTTTTCCTGGGTGAGGTAAAATGGAAGGTTTCTGACTGACCGGGTCTGTATTCTACTTGTGACTCAGTTGATTATGAGATTCTCGTACTTTTCATATGATGGCATGATAGACGCAATGTGTTGTTTGGGATTGAGATTGGCAGGTGCAAAGTCACGCTTCCGTTTCGAATGGAGTTCATGAATTATTAGACAACATGGACGGGTTTAGATGTCAAGATGAATGCTATTACTACTTGGTATTTCCTGTGAAGGGTGCGCATTTTAGAAGATGCACTGTGCTTTGACTTATAAATACGTTAATGGTATTGCGGTACTCGCCTGGTTGATTGACTGCTGATATTAAGATTTTGCTATGTGGCACGGAAGAATTCTAGAAGTCTTCCTCGTGGGATGATTGTGTGTGAGACATGTGTTAGACATTCGGGTGGTGGTGTTCGGATTAGATATGGTGATTCATGTGTCTATGAATTTGGAGACCGGGAGTTCTCAGAAGTAGATTATTTCATGGTTGTGGACTGTGAAGATACGACCAAAGCTAGCCAAAGGATAGTATGTGTTATAGTTCAGTGATTGTGGGCTTTCGGAGGGAAATTTATCTATTTGTGGGTGACCATTATTGATTTGGGGTCCATTGGTAGGCCCACCGAGGATGTGTATACTTCACCGGGTCGGATTGGTTGACTTTGTACTGCTGTTGTTGAGGGATGTTCCATTCGGTTAGAGTTGAGCTTAATCGTGTTCTGATATGTTCTATGAGTTACTCTTCTATGCTGCGAAGGGTTATGATTTGTTGGTTATATGCATACATGTGCGGTTTTCTTTGGGTCGTGTAGCATAATAGTTATTGGTGCGCTGAATGGTTGATTGCACCTTAGTTGTGTCCTTGTTCCGATTGTGATATTCGGTGTTGTTTACTTCTCAATGGTTACGGTCATGCACTTTTGGTACTAGACATCAAATTGCGCGTGGTTATTGATTTTGAGCAGTGTAACTTGAGGTATTTTATGTGGACCAGTGTTTGGATGAGGTCACGCATTGCAACAAAATTATATTGGGATATGATCCTTTTTATTAGATTCGTGTGTTTTGGTTCTACTATGTGTGAAGGGTTCTTATCATTTCGTTGTGGTGGTACTTGTTGATCTTGGGGGACGTTTCTCTCATTTGAATTTTCTATGTTTGAGTACACTTGAATTGTTGCATGTTGGTGCACGGATTGCATGCTTTGTGGCTTAAGGTTGTATTGGTGTGGCATGCCAGTAAGGCGACTTTGTTTGATAAGATGAGGTCGTCAGACCTAGAAGGGGTGCGATCAGATCTGATTGTGGTATATTTGGAAGGATAATATCGGAAGTCGACATATAAATTAGTTATAGATCTTATTGAAGGAGGGAGAGTTCCACGACATTGATCTGATAAGTGGTTACGAGTTTTTGCGTGTTTCTTTCATCATCGGCCTTGTAAGAAGGTCTTGGAATAAGGTTTTGTTCGATATGAGGTTTATTACCGGTATTGGATTGTTTTGAGCAGTTATTGTGGTCAGAAATTATTGCTATGAGTATTAGAGTTATGTGGTATATCATGTGATTGTTTCTTGGTTTATGGTTATGGATTGATGCAGCTTGTTGAGACTTATATAATGTGTATATGCGAGATTCGAGTCTTATAGGAAATTCCGGATGTTATTAATTAGATCCCAAAGTTTATGGTCTAAGATTGAATTAAAGATATTCTATTAGGCTGTGTCGTCCGGCTTATATGGATTAGGGTGACATGGATCACCCCCTGGAATGTGCATGGTAAGGTAACACAGTGATTGACGGCTTTGGAATAACTCTTGGCACGTTCGAGGACGAATATATGTTTAAGTGGGGGAGAATGTAACGAGCCGACCAGTCGTTTTGAGAAATTGCACTTCGCTCGGTAGTTTGAGGGAATGAGTAGCTCCGTATCATGTATTATGACTTATGTAAATTGTCGGTTTTGGTTTTCAGATTATTCCAAAGTGAATTGGAAGAATGAATCTCATGTTTGAAGATTTAAGTGGGAAGAGTTGACCAAGTTTGGCTTTTAAGTATTTGATCCCAGAACGAAGTTTTGATGGTTCTGTTAGGTCCGGATAGTAATTTTGGACTCGGGCGTATGCCCAGATTTGTATTTGGATAAATCTAGAAGGTTTCGACGCTACTTGGCGAAAGATGGAAATTCAAAAGTTTGGAAAGTTCATAAGTTTGACCGAGAGTTGACTTTGAAGGCATCGGATTCGGATTGTGGTTCCATTAATTGGAATAGCTTTATTATGTCATTTGGGACTTGTGTACAAAATTTGAGTCCATTCCAGGTTGATTTGATATGTTTCAGCGCGAGTTTCGGTAGTTGAAAGTTCATTTAAGTTCGATTTGAAATGCAAATCTTTGTTTTGATGTTTCTATGCATGATTTGAGACCTCGATTAGGTCCGTGTTATGTTATGGGACTTTTTGGAATGTTCATACATGGTCCCGAGGGGCTCGGGTAAGTTTCAGAGTGGAATCAGAGCATTTTTCCTTCATGTTTGATTGATGGTGTGTTCTAGGCTGCTGGTGCTGACTTTCCTTCTATGTGATCGCGAGGGAATAAACGTGATTGCAATGTACAATGTTTGAGCTGGTGCACTTTCTTCTACGTGTTTTCCATTGTAGGACCGTGTTCGCGGAGGTCGAGCGGCTTGTGTAATGCGATCGCGTGCTTGGGAAGGCGATCGCGTATTGATAACTAGGGATTTGCTCCCATTATTTACTCTCATTTTCTTAGGTTTTGAGGCAGAATTGCATTAAGATACTCCCGAAATCTAAAGCAAGGAGTTTAAATTGCAGGATTTGGTTTAAATTGAAGAGAATGACTAAAGATAACTCAAACAGGAGCAAAACTTGGACAGCCCAGGAACCCAGTAAAAGCGCTGAGAGCGCTATTATTCCGCTGCAGCGGAAACCACTTCGTTGTAGCGAAATTCTATTCGATGCTCCGGTCCAAACTTCAGAGAGTTGTGTTTTGGGACCCTTCTTAGCCACTGTCCACGCCATTATTCCGCTGCATCGCTTTCCGCGCCGCTGCAACATTCAACAATCCGTAGGGAGCGGAATTCAAAGATCAGAGAGTGGTCAGTATGGGTCCTGCACAATAGCGCGGTCAGCGGTGAAATTCCACTGCCGCGCTTTCATGTTCCGCTATAGCGATTCAATTTTCAGCTGGGAGCGAAATGAAGATTCAGAGAAGTGCCTAATCCCAGAACGCGGTAGCGCTCAATATTCCACGGCAGCGGAAGTCATTCTGCTGGGACGACTATTATTCCACTGGGAGCAGAATCTCCGTAGGGGCAATTTTGTCCAGTATTTTCAGCCTTGTATAAATACTACTTTTTTTTTCATTTTTAGGGTATCAGACAATATAGTGAGCCCGTGAATAGTGCTTTTTTTTTTTATAATGTTTTGAGTAATTTTAGCTTAGATTCTACCATACTTAGATTTTATCCTTGTAATAAACTTTTATGCTTTAATTTCATCTTCTATCTTAATTTCTTCCATGAAAATGAGTAGCTAGACCAATAAGTTAGGGTTGTGACCCAACCCTAGTGTGGGTAACTGATGGGTCTTCTATTTTAGGATGAATTTGTGATTGGGTGTGTGACTTTTAGTCTATTTCATGCTTAATTCACTGAATTAGTGGTTGCAAATACCGATTCATGCCTTTTTTACTAGGGTTATTCTTGAGAGAGATGACTCAAGTCTAGGTAAAATAGGCTAACAAGGAATTTGGGTGAACTCAAGAGATTGATAGCTCCAATTAAAGGGTAGAGATTAGAGATAGTGATACCCGGCTTGAGCCATTTCATTTGCTTTGTTGAAACACCCAATTGGGCTTGAGAAAGCCAATTCAGGAAAAGTCACCCAAATTACTGAGAGGTATTGGGTGAGTAATTTAGTATGAGGTTATGTCACTTACCCACAATTCACAAGTTTATCCTAGATTTTGGACCCCATTAGTCTCTCACCTGGGGGTAAGTTTCAATCCTAGTACCTTTAAACACTTGAGAAAAATCCACAAAAATATTGTAGCTAGTTGGATCATAGTACTTTTTAGATTCAAACTTAGTATAGATACAAAACCATTCATGTTTAGAAGAGCAATTAAAAGCAAGAAACACCACTAAATCAAGTAGAAACTCGACTCCCATTGCATAACTCCCTGTGGATATCGATCCCGGCTCTGTCGGGTAAAAGCTGCTTTGACCTTGCCTAGCCACTCAATAGTGGTATAGGTGGGCCTTGATCACTTTTTGGCGTCGTTGTCGGGGAGTTAAAAAGGTGTTGGTTATCTATTTGATTAGTGGTATAGATTATTTTTCTTTCCTTCTAGTTATTAATTTGTGTGTTTTATTGGCTACAGGTACTCATGGATGACCCTCTGAACAATGATTTACCGGGGGAGGAGGTAGAAGATAACGGAGATGAGGAGGTGCATCTATTACCTCAAGCTAATAGAAGAGGCCGCCAGGCCAATGCAAATATCCCAGACCCTCCCCCGCCTCCTCCCAGAGTTGTTCCTCGTGTGCCCCCCAATGAAGGATATGCAAGTGCTATTGTCCCTCCCCGAATCCGGGCGGACAATTTTCAAATCACTAATGTCATGTTGACACTATTGGAGCATCGAGGATATGTCACAGATGCTCCCCACCAGAATGCTTACAAGCACCTAAAAGGGTTTGTGGACACCTGTTGGGTTAGCACGCAAACCAACGTGTCAGAGGATGCCTTGAGGCTCAGATTATTTCCTTTCTCTCTTCTAGAGAAGGCACTGGATTGTCTTGAGCAACTCCCCAATCATTCCATCACTACGTGGGATGAGCTGGCGGATAAGTTCATTTCCAAGTTTTTCTCTCCCGGACACATGGAGGCTTTGAGAGATGAGATATTAGCATTCGAGCAGGAACCAAATGAGCCACTTCATGATATTTGGGAGCGCTACAGAACTATGGTCAAGGAATGCCCCAACAATGACATGACCGATGCTATGATCCAACAAACATTCTACTGGAGAATCAACACGACCAATCAGTGTGTGGTCAACCAACTAGCTTGAGGAAATTTCATGAAGTTATCCTATGATGAAGCACGTGATATACTAGACGAAATGGCTGACACTTCATCAGCATGGCAAAGTCGGGAAAATGTGCCCCAAGGTGACCCAAGTGTGATCAACCTCCATAAATAACTTCAAGATCATGGTCAAGCAATTGCGGAGCTAACAACAACAATGAATCAACTTGCCAAGGCACAACTTCAGCAAATCCAAGGGCCAAAGCAAGTATATGCAATGGAGGGGGTCAATTTATTGGTCAACAAGCGAAGACAGTGCAACCAACAAATGCAAGGCAACAATGATCAAAGTGAGAAAGGAGTGAGTGGATATAACAATGATGACTCATATGACGTTCCAAATAAAGATGTGATGTATGCAAGTAATTTCCAAGGGCAAAGGAACAATCAAGGGAGTAATCAAAATTGGAACAATCAAAGGCAAGGTAATTGGAACAACAATAACAACTCAAGCAACTGGGGGAACAACAATCAACAATGGGGAGGCAACAACAATAATTGGAACGGGAACAACAATAGCAATTGGGGTGGAAATGGAAATCGGGGGTCGGGCTTTCAAAAGCCCCCAATGTATCAGCAACCCAACAATCCACCCCCGTATCAATCACAAGGTCAAAGTTCCTTAAGCAATGATATGGGTCGGATCGAGCAAATGTTTAAACAAATGATGGACTGAAATGCGGATTCGAATGCTAAAATTGCCTTCTACACTACCTCAATCCACAATCTTGAAGTCCAAATAGGCTCACAAGATTTGATCACTCGCACGAAGAGGGCACTACCTAGTGACACGGTGGTGAACCCTAAGGGTGGGAACAATAACAATACCGGACATGCAATGGCGGTGTCCACACAGAGTGGTCGAGGTGGTGAGGCTAGTTCTTCCAAGAAAAAGAGGGTTGTTACTGATGATGATGATTTGAAACATGAAGAGATTCCTATTGAGGTTGAACATGTGGTTAAAGATACTATGAATAGTGAAGTGAGGATTGACATCAATGACAATGAGGAGGAAACACAAAATGACGTGAACCCATCTAGGGAACACATAATTGACATACCCGAGCCGGTTGTGCCAAAAGCCAAGGCACCATTGCCTAGGCCTCCTCCTCCATATCCTTAAAGATTGTCTAAGCAGAAGAATGAGAATCAGTTCAAGAAGTTCATAGAAATGATGAAGAGTTTGTCCATCAATGTCCCATTAGTTGAGTCCCTTGAACAAATGCCTGGATATGCCAAGTTTATGAAAGACTTGGTCACAAAGAAGAAATCCATGGAGTGCAATACAATAAAGATGACTCACCAAGTGAGTGAAATTGTTCACTCAATGGCACCCAAACTAGAGGATCCCGGAGCATTCAATATTCCTTGCACTATTGGTAGTGCGGACTTTGCCAAGGCATTGTGTGACTTGGGTGCTAGTATCAACTTGATGCCTTATTCTATCTTTAAAACCTTGGGATTTGGTCAACCCAGAGCAATTACGATGCAGCTTCAAATGGCGGATAGAACTATGAACCGACCCTTGGGAATCATTGATGATGTATTGGTGAGGGTCGACAAATTTATCTTGCCAGCGGATTTTGTGATATTGGATTGTGAGGTCGACTATGAAGTTCCAATTCTCTTGGGAAGACCTTTCCTAGCAACGGGGAAGGCCTTGGTAGATGTGGAGGCCGGTGAGCTCACCTTCCGGGTGGGCGATGAAAAGGTCATTTTCTACATTTGCAAATCAATGCGGCAACCCAATAGTATGAAGGTGTGATCTTTTGTGGAACTAGTCACCGAGGTGATAATTGATGAGACAAGTTCTATGATCAATGTTGAGGACCCCGTGGAAGCATTTTTATTGAATCATGATGATGTTGTGGTGGATGGCTTGATTGATTGTACCAATGCATTGCAAGGCATGGGTTCTTATTCTTATGGTCCCCGCAAGCTATCTTTGGATTTGGAAAATCAAAAAACTCCTCCGACAAAGCCCTCAATCGAGGAGCCACCAACCTTGGAGTTGAAGCCCCTTCCACCACACCCCAGGTATGAATTCTTGGGCCCTTCTCGTACTTTACCTGTTATACTTTCTTCTTGCTTAACCCAATTGCAGGTAGATTCCATATTTGAAGTGCTCCAAAGGAGAAAGAAGGCCATAAGTTGGACTCTAGCTAATATTCAGGGCATAAGCCCCACCTTCTGTATGCACAAAATAATTCTTGAAGATGGTGAAAAGCCCTCCGTAGAACAACAATGGAGGTTGAATGAGGCAATGTAGGAGGTGGTCAAGAAGGAGATAATCAAGTGTCTCGATGCTGGAGTTATTTACCCAATATCTGATAGTGCTTGGACTTCACCAGTTCAATGTGTTCCGAAAATGGGTGGCATGACAGTGGTGCAGAATGAAAAGAAAGAGCTGATTCCCACACGGACCGTGACTGGTTGGAGTTTGTATGGATTACCGGAAATTGAACAAGGTGACCCGTAAGGATCACTTTCCTTTGCCACTTTTGGACCAGATGCTTGATAGACTTGCTGTGAGGGCTTTCTATTGTTTCTTGGAAGGGAATTCCGGCTACAACCAAATTTTGATAGCTCAAGAAGATCAGGAAAAACAACCTTCACCTGTCCCTATGGGACATTTGCTTTTTCAAGGATGCCATTCGGTTTGTGCAATGCACCGACCACATTCCAGCGGTGCATGATGGCAATTTTCACGGATATGGTTGAAGATTTCTTAGAGGTGTTCATGGACGACTTCAACGTGGTCGGGGAATCATTTGAGGAGTGTTTGCAAAATCTTGACAAAGTTCTCGCCCGGTGTGAAGAAACTAACCTTGTATTGAATTGGGAAAAATGCCATTTCATGGTCGAGGAGGGCATAGTCCTCGGCCATAAAATCTCAAAATATTCCATTGAAGTGTATAAAGCCAAGATAGAGGTTATCTCCAAGTTTCCTCCTCCAACTTCGATGAAGGGAATCTGTAGCTTCCTTGGGCATGCGGGATTTTCCGGAGATTCATTAAAGATTTGTCAAAAGTCAAAAGCTATTGGAAAACGATGCCAAGTTCGAGTTCAATGAGGAATGTATGAAAGCCTTTGAGTTGTTGAAGCATAAGTTAACAACCACACCAATAATCACCGCACCAAATTGGAGCTCTCCTTTCGATCTCTGTGTGAATCAAGTGACGTGGCGGTGGGTGCGGTCTTGGGCCAACGGGTAAACAAGATTTTTCACCTCGTATATTATGCAAGCAAAACCATGAACTCCACCCAAGCTAACTATATCGTCACCGAAAAAGAATTGTTGACTATTGCTTTTGCAATGGAGAAATTTAGGCCCTACCTTATGGGCGCCAAGGTGATAGTGCACACTGATCATGCGGCTCTCCGGTACTTAATGATGAAGAAGGATTCAAAAGCTAGGCTTATGAGGTGGGTCTTGTTGCTCCAGGAATTTGATCTTGAAATTACTGATAGTTAGGAGAGCGAGAATCAAGTTGCCGATCATTTGTCCCGGTTGGAAGAGAAAGGAAGGACAAAATATGACCTTGAGATCAGTCATGCCTTTCCGGATGAGCAGCTTCTCTCAGTCTCTATGAAAAACATGCCATGGTTTGCGGACATCGCCAACTTTCTTGTTACCGATGTGGTCCCGTTTGAGCTCTCTTCTAACCAAAGGAAGAAGCTTAGACGGGACAACTTGGATTACTATTGGGATGAGCCGTATTTGTTTAAAATTTGCAATGATGGAGTCATTCAACGGTGTGTCCCCGAGGAAGAACAAATGTCAATTCTTGATTCTTGCCATTCTTCGCCCTACGGTAGTCATCATGGTGAGGCAAGAACAGCTTCTAAAGTTTTTAGTTGTGGGTTTTATTGGCCAATTTTGTACAAAGATGCAAGCGAATTGGTAAAGAGGTGTTACGAATGTCAAAGAGCGGGTGACATATCAAAGAAGGATGAAACTCCCCTAACAACGATCCTTGAGGTTGATATATTTGATGTGTGGGGCATAGACTTCATGGGCCCTTTTGTTAGCTCCTGTGGTAATACCTACATTCTCGTGGTTGTGTATTATTTCTCAAAATGGGTCGAGGCCGTGGCTTTTCCCAATAATGAAGCCCGAAGTGTGGTTTGTTTTCTCAAGAAGAACATTTTTACACAATTTGGGACACCTCGGGCTATCATTAGTGATGAGGGATCTCATTTTTGTAATCGGGCCTTTGATTCGTTGCTTGCCAAGTATGGGGTAAATCACAAAGTGTCCACTCCTTACCCTCCTCAAGATAGTGAGCAGGTTGAAGTTTCAAATCGGGAAATCAAGAACATTTTGTCCAAGACCGTGAATGCTAATAGGACCGATTGGTCTCGAAAGCTTGATGATGCACTTTGGGCGTATAGGACTGCCTTCAAAACACCATTCGGTATGTCCCCATACCGGTTGGTGTATGGTAAAGCATACCACCTACTAGTGGAGTTGGAGCACAAGGCACTTTGGGATTTGAAGAAGTTGAATTTGGATTGGGACACGGCTGAAAATCTTCGTTTTGATCACCTTAATGAGCTTGATGAGTTTAGATTCCATGCCTATGCAAGCTCTTCTTTGTATAAGGAGAAAATGAACTATTTGCATGACAAGTATGCTAAGGACCGGCAATTCAAAGGGCGACTTGGTATTACTCTTCAACTCAAGGCTTCGTCTCTTTCCAGGAAAACTCAAATCAAAGTGGAGTGGTCCATTTGAGGTGGTTTTGGTCACACCTTTTGGTGCCCTTGATCTAAAGAACAAGAATGGTGAAATTTTTCGTGTGAATGGACATCGGGTCAAACATTACTTGGGCAAATTTGAGGATAGCCACGTGGTGGCTTTGTTGAAATTCAAGTGAGCATGGTAACCTGAATCGTGCCGCGACGTTAAATCAGGCGCTTTTTGGGAGGCAAACCATGTGTTTTCTTTTATTTCTTTTTGTTTCTTCTTGTTAGAGTAGATTTTTCTTGAACTAACCTGTTTGTGAAGTTGGTGTAGGATTTGGTGGATGCAGTGCAGGAACAGAGTCTGGAAAAATGGGCTAACTGGTGCAAAACCGCTGCCGCGGTGAGCAGTTACAATACCGCTGCAGCGTAAAAATTCCGCGGATGCGGTGAGGATGAGCCCAAATGAAGACTCTCTGAAGTTTAATTCCGATTTTGTTGTAGCGGCAAAATTCCACTGACAGTGGAGAACTTCCAGGACCAACTCTTCAAAATGATAAAAAGGGCGGTCAATGATAAAATTTCGCTGTCGCGCTTGGTAAGTCAGTGGGGGCCCCATTTTGCAAGTATAAATATAGAGGGTCCCCCTTCTTTTACCCTTTTCACTCATTTGCATCCCAGACCACTGTTGTTACTGTTCATCACATTCACTATGCATCCAAGCTTCATTATTCTCACAACTTAACATCCTACATCGTCATCTAACAATGGTATGTTCATAATATTTGATTTTAGTTATAGATTTTTTTCAAATTTTTGTGTGTTTTTCTTAAGTTTCTTCTCTAAGTTGGAGTTAGTAAAGCCCTAACTCGTGAAAATGATTCACTAAAGGGTTAAAATTAATGGGGTAGTGATTTCTTATTGCCAAAAGGGTTATAGGGTTCTTAATTCATGTATTTCAAGCCTAAATTTGTGTGAATGGTAAAACCCTAATTTTTAACAACTACTGTCAATGCGCTCTAATTTTGAACCGATGCATCGGGCCAAAAATCCGCTGACAACGGAATCATCTGAGGCCAATATCTTTGACTGTTAAATTCTGTTGTAGCGGCCAAAAATTCGCTGACAGCGGTGTGGTTTCCGTTGCAGAGGACACTTTTCCGCTGACAGTGGTTTTCAACTTCAGAGAATAGGGTAGTCTAATTCCCCAACTTCCGCTGCAACAGCCAGTTTTCCGCTGACAGCGGTGGCCCTCCGCTGCAGCGGTTACTTTTCTGCTGACAACAGATGTCTTTTTTAAACACTGTTTTGATTCTCTGCAACACTTTTGTCTGTGCTTTCATTGGGTACTTGTACACCATGTTTTACGAGTTTCAGTGACATGTTTGCAGACAATGGTTAGATCACGTGGTGCCTCCGACAAGCAACCCGGAAGGGGTGATTCTTCAAGAGGTCGGGGAAGGGATAAACAACCGGCAGCACCCCTAGGCCCGACAAAAGTTATTGGCAAGAAGCAAACACTCAGGAGGCCTACCCTTGATCCATCGGAATCCAGTGAATATGCCCCCCCCCCCCCCCCCCCCCCCGGAGGCTTCAGAGGGGAACAATGGTGCATCCTTGGGAGAGGCTTTGTCCCAACCTCGGAGACTTGTCAACGAGCCTATTACCTCAGATTCTTCTGACATCCTGGGTCTATCCAGTGACTCCTCACCCCCTCAAGATACCAGTGCAGCAACTCAGTCCACAGCACCTGCCTCTATCAACCTTGACAGTTCTGATGACACACCAGATAATGGCAGGGGTGGTGACACCTAAGTACATGCAGGGGGGCTACTTCAGACTAGAAATCCATCAGTGTGGAAGGATCGGTTTGTCCCTGAACCGGCCTACCACAAATTCAGAGAGTGGTGGCCTCAGAGGTCACTTGTTCTGGAGAGGCCTTTAACTGAAAGGGATCTTCTACCTCACAACCCGAATGTAAAAAGGCAATTTGAAGAAAGGGCGGAGTGGAAATTTTTCACTAGCAAGGTCGAGGATGTAAATGAATATGTTGTGAAAGATTTGTATGCCAATGTTGCCCACACAAAAAGGGGCACATGTCTTACCTAGGTTCGGAACAAGAAGATCTTGTACAATGATAGTGCATTCAACGACTATGCTAGCTTTGCTAATGAAGATGAGACTCGCTACCAGGAGAAGGTGAATTTGGGAGATTTGGCTCGCCTATGGTTGGCTTATGTTATTGCTATCCC
This sequence comes from Nicotiana knightiana, assembly GCA_005239525.1. Lineage (NCBI taxonomy): Eukaryota > Viridiplantae > Streptophyta > Magnoliopsida > Solanales > Solanaceae > Nicotiana > Nicotiana knightiana. The sequence continues at coordinate 73,972 of ML428673.1, read as the reverse complement.
AGGGAATACTCCGGCTTGGTTGACTCCAGGGGCCATTATCTATAGGAACACACTCAGCTTTGAAGCTAAGGGTTGGGCGACTTTTGTGTGTATCCGGATAGATCCCATTCTACATGACAGTGACATGCCCCTCTCACGTGCTCTTATTATGGGAGCGATTATGGATGGCATCCCAATCAATGTCAAGAATATCATGGATACGGTGATTGATAGGATAGTCCAGAAGAATGAGAGCTCTTATCCCTTTCCCAACTTCCTCACTAGGTACTTTCAGGACATGGGAGTTGAGGGAAGGGACTTTGATGTTTCTGTGAAGCCAAAATCAGCATTCTCCTGGTACATTTTGAAAGGTCCAGATAACCCCAAAGCCAAAGGCAAAGCCACCACCTCTACTGCTCCTGGTACTTCTACTTCTGCTGAGCCTTCCGCTGCTGCCGAGGGTTCCACTACTGCTGAGGGTCCCACTGTTGCTGCCATACCGGAGTCTTCCTCTGGTCCTTCCATTGCCATTCCGGTCTTAGTGCCTACTTCCTCCACATACCCTCAGACTACTTTGAGGGTGTCTCAGACACTAGCTGGTATCAACAACTGGATGCAGGTAGCTTCTTCTAAGCTTAATGATCTTTCTACTACAGTTGCAGCTCAGTCTACTCTTATACAGATTCAGTTGCCTCCTTCATTGGAGGAGACCTTGGACAAGCATGGGAAGGAGATTCATTCTTTGGGCAAATCTGTAAGGAAATTGAAGAGGAGTCAGGACGACATGAAGAAGAGTCAGGTGGAGATGCAGAAGACTCAAGATGATCTGAAGAAGGAGGTCATGAAGCTCACAGCAGCGGGGGATATCCCCTTTGATTTGTTGATAGGAGAGCCCGCACCTACTGATCAGGCTGCACAGGTTCAGGAGCAGGAGCTTATCTCAGCCCCAGTTTGCAGAGGAGTCATCCCGCGGACTGATGACATGGAGATCCAACTTGAGGATCCAGAGGGAGAGGCCTCCTCACAGCCACAAGAGCCTGCTCCAGCCACGACCATTGTGCCTTCTTCTACAGCTGATCCAGACCCCATACAGACTGAGGCATCATAGGGAGTTCTCTTTTACTCTCTCCCCCTTTCCCTTTTCTATATTTTGTGCATTTAGCATTGAGGTCAATGCTAACTCTTATTGGATGGGGTGGCCTCTATTTGGTGATTCAGACAATTTGACATATTTTGGCTTGTAATAACTTCTGATACTGTTTTACTTTTCTTTATTTGAATTTCCGTACTTTCGGTTTGTTTTTCCTTTGGTATGTATATATTCAGTTTCCTTTCTTATGTATATAGTCATTCCCCTTTTGATGTATATTCGTCTTAATCCCCTATTGTACATATTCATTTTTACTTTTCGTATTTTTTACTTTATAACTTATTTAGCATTTTTCTTTATAGTTTAGCTTCTTATTTTGTTTAGTAGCTTCTTTTTGAATTTATAGCTTCTTCTTTACTTTTTCGTTATCAATAAGCCCTTGGTTTTCTTAAGGTCGCGGTTCTTTCCAAGGGTGGAAATTGTGTGAACTGGGTGTCTCTTCCCTACGACGATTTTTTGTTTTTTTTTTGTTTTCCTTTGTTTCCTTTGTTTTGGTAGTATTGAATAAATGTGAATCGAATAAGCTTCCCTTGGCACAAGAATACTTACCTTTGACCTCATGGTTAGAGACAAGTTACAGACGAGTCTAGTTCTAATTGTGACCCTTAGAGTCTTGAGTTGACTAAACCTGTCGCCAGGTGGTATTTATAGCCATATGTGAGTTTTTAATCTAAACCGAGGTTGTGTGGGCCCTCGAATCTATGCTCTTTAACAATCCTGTGGTTTGAGAGGTGAGGTTTGATTTGCATATCCCAAGTGTCGTGCCTGAAAGTCTAGAACTTGCCCCAAGTATTTTTCTAGGAAAAATCTTAAGTTAGATCGACTTGTGAAATGATCATAGGCTCTCCTTGAATCCCTGTTGAACATAAAGACTTCCATAGCCTACTATGATAGTATCCTTAGTCAACCCCTTTTGATCCTAAGCCTATTTTTTCAAAAACCACATTACAAACCTTCATCCCTTCTCTAATGACCCTCTCTTGGCACCCATTCTTCCCTTAAGCACTCATGATGAATAATAGTCAAAATCATAAGTTTGGGGGAGAGATGAGGAAATCCAAAGTGATGAAAGGAATTGTCATAAAAGGAAAGGTCAATAAAGGTTGAAAAGCAAAACAAATAAAAAAAAAGTAAAATTTGAAAGGGTTCAATAAAGCATAGTTGAAAAGGCTTGGAATGATGAAAAAAGGAGAAAAGTGAGCTTCAAGTAAAAGAAAGAGCGACAATGAGTCTCTCTAAATTCCCCAAGGAAGAGAAAATGACTCAAAGAGTCAAGAAAAGCATGAGCCAAAATGTGAAAATGGAGTGCTTAAGGAAAGATGTTCTATCGTAGTTCATCATGTCCAAATTTGATCCAAAAAGCCTTCACTACATCCCGTTAAAGCCCTATAGGATCTCAAGTTGAGTGAGCTTACATTAGTGGTGATTTATACGAGGGAAAATCTTATGGTATTTAAAGCCGAACTTGTGGCATTCTTTTGAGAGTGAAGAGCGCACCTCTTGATAATCCCTGTTATGAGAGTACATTCTATATGGTGAGATGATCTCATGGAGAGTGTAGGAGAAAGAGTCTGGGATCCACATCGACTTAGGTGAGAGAGCGAAGCTCTTTGATGAATTGAGTCAACTCTTGAACCTTTGGTGTCACATTAGACCTAGTGAACTAAGAAAGTCATTGCTTAATGTTGTCAATAATGCATTTGTGTTGAGGGTAATTGTTAGTCCCAGTTGAAGCTTGATGAAGTCACATTTGAATAGCTGAAATATTTTTTCTTTTTCTTACGGAGGTGAGAGTTATCTTGTTTGCTTGAGGACAAGCAAAGACTTAAGTTAGGGGAGTTGATAACTAGGGATTTGCACCCATTATTTACTCTCATTTTCATAGGTTTTGAGGCAAAATTGCATTAAGATACTCGCGAAATCTAATGCAAGGTGTTTAAATTGCAGGATTTGAGTTAAATTGAAGAGAATGACTAAAGATAACTCAAATAGGAGAATAACTTGCACAGCCCAGGAACCCAGTAAAAGCGCTGAGAGCGCTATTATTCCGTTGCAGCAGAAACCACTTCGCTGTAGCGGAATTCTATTCGCTGCCCCGGTCCAAACTTCAGAGAGTTATGTTTTGGGACCCTTCGTAGCCGTTTTCCATGCCATCATTCCGCTGCAGCCTTTCCTCGCCGCTGCAACGTTCAAAAATCTGCTGGGAGCAGAATTCAAAGATCAGAGAGTGGTCAGTATGGGTCCTGCACAATAACACGATCAACGGTGAAATTTTGCTGTCGCGCTTTCATGTTCCGCTGTAGCGATTCAGTTTTTCGCTGGGAGCGGAAAGATTCAAAGAAGTGCCTAATCCCAGAACGCGGAAACGCTCAATATTCCGCGACAGCGGAAGTTATTCCTCTGGGACGACTATTATTCCACTGGGAGCAAAATCTCCGTAGGGGCAATTTTGTCCAGTATTTTCAGCCTTGTATAAATACTACTTTTTTTTTCATTTTTAGGGTATCAGACAATATAGTGAGCTCGTGAATAGTGCTTTTTTTTTTTTTTAATGTTTTGAGTAATTTTAGCTTAGATTCTACCATACTTAGATTTTATCTTTGTAATAAACTTTTATGCTTTAATTTCATCTTCTATCTTAATTTCTTCCATGAAAATAAGTAGCTAGACCTATAAGCTAGGGTTGTGACCCAACGCTAGCGTGGGTAACTAATGGGTCTTCTATTTTAGGATGAATTTGTGATTGGGTGTGTGACTTTTAGTCTAATTTCATGCTTAATTCACTGAATTAGTGGTTGCAAACACTGATTCATGCCTTTTTTTTACTAGGATTATTCTTGAGAGAAATGACCCAAGTCTAGGTAAAATAGGCTAACAAGGAATTGGGGTGAACTCAAGAGATTGATAGCTGCAATTAAAGGGTAGAGACTAGAGATAGTGATACCCGACTTGAGCCATTTCATTTGCTTTGTTGAAACACCCAATTGGGCTTGAGAAAGCCAATTCAGGAAAAGTCACCCAAATTACTGAGAGGTATTGGGTGAGTAATTTAGTATGAGGTTGTGTCACTTACCCATAATTCACAAGTTTATCCTAGATTTTGGACCCAATTAGTCTCTCGCCTTGGGGTAAGTTGCAATCGTAGTGCCTTTAAACACTTGAGAAAAATCCACAAAAATATTGTAGCTAGTTGGATCATAGTACTTTTTAGATTCAAACTTAGTATAGATACAAAACCATTCATGTTTAGAAGAGAAATTAAAAGCAAGAAGCACCACTAAATCAAGGAGAAAATCGACTCTCATTGCATAACTCCTTGTGGATATCGATCCCGACCCTGTCGGGTAAAATCTGCTTCGACCTTGCCTAGACACTCAATAGTGGTATAGGTGGGCCTCGATCATGTATCACCGTGGGTGCTGCGCAGAGATGTATACGCGTTCACGTGTATCTGGGTGCGTTAGCGTAGCTTTATTCCAGTGGTCTGCGCGTTTCTCATGGTTGTCTCGCGAACGTGTTGGGTATTTTGAGCAGTGCCATTTTCTCTTCTTCGCGATCGCGTGGATTGTTCCACAATCGTGATGCATACGACTGTCTAGTGAATTATAAAGTACTCTATTGCGAGGGTTTCAACAATTTTATCATTATTGGAGCTATAGAGCTCGGATTGAAGCAATATTTGAAGAGATTTTCACCATATGGACTGGCGTAAGTGTCCGCTACCCGATTTTGATTTTCTTCTCATGAATCTATCTTCGTTTTGGGTATTTGGTTGAAGATTTCAAAAGAGAAATTGAGGGGTTTTGCCTAAAGTTTTATAGAGTGAACTTTCGAGTTTTGAACATCGACTCAAAGTCGGATTTGAGTGAAACTAATATGGTTGGACTCAGAATTGAATGGGATGTCGGATTATGAGTTTCATCGGGTTCTGAGGTGCGGGTCCGTGTTTGACGTATTGGCCGACTTTGGGATTTTGTTTAAAGATTTGACCTTTATAATTTGGAATTGTTTATTTAGGCTTTATTTGATGTATATGAGTTACTTTTGGCTAGTTCGAGTCGTTCAGAGGTCGGTACGTGCGAGATGACATTTTTTGGAGCATTGTTTTGGCTTGCTCGGTATTGGAGTCGACTTGTTCGAGGTAAGTAACACTTCTAAACTTGCTGATGAACGTATAAAACCCTGAATTACGTGTTTTGTGATTGATGTCGAGGTAATGCGCATGCTAGTGACGGGCGTGTAGGCGTGCACTGTGTGAATTGTGATTTAGTCAATTCTATGGAACTGTGTAGGTATCTCATCTAAACATATTTACTGAACTCTATGTGTTAGATCACTAGAGCTGTAATTTATGCTAGAAATCATGTCTAGGCTATATGCTTATCCTGTTGGGGCCCACTAAGGTCATTTCTGTTGTTGAGTTATTTGTTTACATTGCAGTTACGTACTCAGTCATATGCATTCCTTTGCATATCATATCTCTGTCTCTGTTACCATTTATTGATACATCACATAATCATTTTGGGCTGATCTTTCATGAAATTGTGAGCTTGAGAGACTGAAGAGATTGATGATTGAGGGCCTAATTCCGAGGATATTGATACTATAACATGTGAGTTGTCCATGCAGCACATGAGTTGTCCGTGCAGATCCAGATATTGATACTATGACACGTGAGTTATCCGTGCAGATCAGGCTTTATTGATTCATGCCAGGATTTGGTTTATTATAATGCTTGGGCTGGTCAGCCCCACTGGAGTTTGCACATCCACAATGGGCACAGTTGCTAGAAGTTATTGTGATTGGGCTGGATCTGTCATGGCTTGATCTGCCCTGTCCAGTACTGAGTGACTGAGCATGTCGAGTGACTAAGCGTGATGAGTGGAAAGCGTGAGACAGTGAGATTGAGTACTCTAAGAGTGAGAGTACATGAGTGTCCTTGGTAGCATTAGATTCAAATTTTATTCATTTACATTTCAAACAGATGTTGTAATTATTTCAATTCAGTTTTGTAAAAATCTAAATCTTAGAAGCTCATGATTTGTACTATCATTCCTTGGGAAATTCTTGTATAAAAGCAGTTGTATTATCAGTTCTTTTTCTTAATAAATCTCATTAAATTGGATAATTATTAATTGGCTTACCTAGCGGGTTAAGTTAGATGCCATCACAAATAGTTGGATTTTGGGTCGTGGCATGATTTGGATTGGTTCTTGGACTTCTCACGACCTCCGGATCTACCATAGTTGCTTGAACTCCTTCGGTAACTCTTGCCTCTACCTTCTGTGATGAGAGCCTGTCATTGATTTTAAGGCTTCTTTCTCATCTTCTTATTGAGTAGAAGAGCTGATGTGACATCCTTCAACTCAATAGTGATTCTGCCATGCAGGATGGTTGTTGCCACATTATCGTACGAAGATGGAAATGAGTTCAAGAACAAGATTGCTTTATCCTCTTCCTCGATCTTTACTCCGAGGTTGCAAAGCTGCGTGATTAATCCATCAAACATATTTAAATATGACAAAAAATTTGTACCTTCACCCATATGTAAGGCGTATAATTGCTTCTTTAGGTACAATTTATTTGTCAACATTTTGGACATGTATAGGCTTTTCAACCTTGTCCAAATTCCACATGCAATGTCTTCATCAATGATGTTGTTTACCACATTATCCGATAAGTGCAACGTGATTGCATTAGCAGCCTTTTCATCCAAGTTAGCCCAATCCTCAACTTTCATGGTATTAGGCTTCTTGGCATCATTGTCTAATACTTTGTGTAATTCTTGTTGGATGAGCAGATCCCTCATCCTTCTTTGCTATGTTGAGAAACCGATATCTCCGTTGAATTTTACTACATCGTACTTTACTCCGGAAATTTTATTCACCGAGTATAGTACTACCGAGTGTGAACAATATTTCTGTGAATGAGCAGAACTTGTGCTCTGATACCAGTTGTTGGGAATAAACCCTACCACAAAAATAATATTCATAGTAATAACAATGGAATAATTATGTAGCACCGAGATACAATAATCAACAAGAATAAAAAGAACAATAAGAACACAATGATTTTAACGTGGAAAACCCTTCTGAATAAGAAAAAAATCACAGACCCGAGAGGAGCAAAGTAACCACTAAAATGAGGAATTTTACACTCCGTAGTCCCGTGTAAATACTTCAGAAACTACTATTCAGTCAAAAGAAATAGTCCTATTTTAATATTTTCACCTCGCTACAATATCGCTCACACTCTCTATTTTCCCTACACAATGTATTTCTCACAATGCCTGAGAAATACTCTTTGCAACTACTGTGTTGCTTATCTTTCTGTGTGGTAACATGAAGAAGTCGAGGGCCTCCTTTTACAGGGTGAAGTTGCCGCCCACTTGACCAATCAGGAGCATTGGTTCATTTGCAATTTGAATTGCAAGTCGCCAATTTACATTCTTGCAAATTGTTTGACAAAATCGATTTGAGATTTTGGAATCTAACTTCATCCTTTTTGTTTTATTTTTATTTTTGACTATGGGATGGACCCCACAAAAGTAATACACTCTAGATAAAAGAAAAAATAAAGTAAAATAGGTTGCAGTCATTAGTCATTACGCTTCCTGCGAATAGTACCCTACGCGGCACGAATCTGGATATAGCCCGATCCAATGCGAGTGTCGAACACCGACTTGGAAAAAAATTATTACCAATTGATGACCATCAGTTATAGATCGAAAGTACTCTAGAAAATTATTTGATCTGACAGTAATAAACATAAAGAGGTTAATTGTGGTTTTGAATTAGAATCTAGATAATTATAAAGTATTATTTTGTAAAAATCGCATTTAATTTGTGTAAGAACTTATACCTGGATTAATATTTACTCCTTATTCCCCTTCAAAGTTCATCAAATTCTCAAAAAAAAATTATTATTATTTTTTCCCAAAACCTAATCCAAACGTACTATTTATCCAACGAGACGTTCAAACCCACCTCTTATCTTTGGTTTTCCCCTCATTCTTCTTGCTCCTTTTGTCCTTCTTCTGGTAAAGCCCTCCACAGGTTTGCCCCTCCCTTTTCTGCCTTTTCTTTTATTATAATTATAATACTTTCTCCCTTTCAATTCATACTTTGGCTGATTAAGAATTTGTGGTCTTCTTACCATTTGTTTTGGAATTTTTTCTTCTTTGTCCACCACTCACCACTCTAATGCAGATAATTATGCCAGTTAAGATATATGTTTTCGACATTGTATGATCTGATGAATAGGGAGAGAATAGAAAGCACAATGCCAGCGACATTGTTTGTTCCAGTTCTTTTTCTATTCAAAACTGAATATCATTTGCAGGCAGGAAGATTGCAAAACTCAGAGTGTAGAAAATGCATCGTCCAACTTAGCAGTGCTTGGCGATTCCATTAAACAAATATCAAGTCACGAAAGGAAGTTATTTTCTAGTGGACTACAACATAAAATTGAGGAAGACAATACTTACGGATGGATCGCTGAAACTAATGCTCTTAAAGCTTCTAAAGCTAAAAGTTCTTATAATAGTTACAAAAAGATTTTAGCAGCAAATTGCAATGTTAGCGCTGTGAGCATATGATTTTTCACCCACTAAATACTCCTCCAAAATTCGATAAAGTAATTAATTTCATAGATTTTTTGTTGAATTTCAGTGTTTATTTGTGAATTATTTGCATTGTATGATCATAATTCATCCTTTAAAATTTATAAAATATAAAATAATAACAAAAATATTTTAAAAATTTTATTATTTGACATAATTGGGTTTTGGATAATTAGTTGTCTAATTTAATCCTTTTTACTAAGAAAATTGTAAAACTTGCTTTTAAATAATTAGGGGTATTAAACTAGTGGTTTTACTTTTACTTAACTCATTAATTAACTTATAATTAGATTAAATTAGTTTATTTAAAATTTATTAAGTGATTAATTAATCTAAGTATTAAAAAGAGGGGGACTAAAATCGGACCTGGGCCAAATTACCCAGGCCCAAGTCTTCTTTCCCACTACCCAAATACCCAGCCCAAGCCAAATCACACCCGTCCAAACCCCTATCCCAAAACGACCCCGTATAAGGCTAGGTTAATCCCAGCCGTTGATCTTCCCATATCTAACGACTGGGAACTACCCATTACTAAGTATAAAAATGTCCTAACCCCTACCCCCCCCCCCCAAATTCGTCCCCCTCACCCCCAAAAACACCCCCCCCCCCCCCTCCCCCCCCCCCCTTACTAAGTATAAAAATGTCCTAACCCCTCCCCCCCCCCCCCAAATTCGTCTCCCTAACCCCCAAACACACCCCTCCGCCTCTCTCTCATCCCCTCGCCATCTTCCGCCACAATTCACCGCCCGGAAATTGCTCACCGGCGTCGGAGCTCTACCAGATCACCCTAAATTTACACCAGATAATCACCGCACCCTCCTCATCCCATACCTACCACCAAATTCTCCAAAATTCCCACCTATCTTCTCCAATTCCAAATCTAAAAAAACATAAACCCTAGTTTTTCCCCTTTCCCGATTTTTCGTTTCTCTTCAAGTTTTTAAGACTCGATTTGATCAAAACCTACGCTAGTTGATCGTTCTCAGTGAGAACGATTGATTAACGTTAGTTTGGGTCTATTTCGAGTATTTTCAGATTTACCAGAGTTCATTCAAGCTGCTAGGTATCCCTTCTAGCTTTCTCTTTCTTTTTTTGTCCTTCCCCTGGTCTTTCTTTCTTCCTTTTTTGATTACGTTTGTGTTTGATTATCATGTTAATTGAGGTCTTGTGTCGGTTCTAGATTAATCAGTGTTTAGTGTAGAATTCAAGGGTTAGAACAACTTTAAATACCTATTTAAGCATACTAAACTATTTGATTACATTAATTACTTGTCAATTGCATGAGTCGTTTAATTAAACTAGCTATTATGCTTATTGCATCACTGTTCCGGTTTTTCTCTTGTTACTGCTTTTGTTTCTGGTATTTTGTTGTTTTGAAATTCAAGTTTATAAGGCCAATTAGCTAAATACCCTGATTCATTGTCTTAGGTTTAAATCGTGGAGTTTTTGTTAAAGTTACCTTGATTTAGTTCCTGTTATTTTTGATTTTTTTTAGTTTTGAGATTAAAAGGATAATAATAAAAGTTTCAGAAAAAAAGAGGAAAAGGGGGGGAGGGGGGTCAATTGAAAACCTAATCAGGGAATCTAAGTCCAAAATTACCTAGAAGGTTCTAAGGGGTTCTATGAGGGACTGAGTTGTAACAAAACAGCTGAAGTTAGGTCAGGTTAGGGCAAAAGGGTAATAATAAGAACTAAAAGGGGGTAATTTTGAAGTAAAAAAGGATATGCTTTAGGTGAAAATATCAGAATGCTCTAGTATTGTATAGCTGTCCCCATTTTCCACATGAAAAATGCTGGAATTGGGCTGGAAGGACAGACAGCTGTCCAAATATAGGGTACTATCTGCCATTTAGCAAATTTAGGGTAGAAATGCCTTTTTGGATGCTGTCTTAGGATACCCTATAAAAGGAAAGTGACTTCCTCATTCTAGGGCAGAGACTTAGAAGCAACAACTAGTCACAAAAAACTCTGAATACAAGAAAAACACAGAAAAATTACACTTCTTTACCACTGATTTGAGACAGATTTTACACAAGAAAATACAAAAAAAATTACACACACACGCAACAATTACACACAGAAATACACGCAATGTTAGAGAGAATACTGCTGGAAACTTTAGTCTAAGAAATGCCATCTCTTCATCTCCAAAAGTTGTTTAAGTAGAAAAACTCTACCTAAGTTCTTTTAGTCTCCTCTATGTGAAAAGAACAAAAATGGAGTCCTTTGAGTTCGAATTTCTGGTTTAAAGTTGACATCTGAAGCTGAATCTGGGATTCGAAATCAGTTCTGGGATTTCTTTGGTTTCTCTGTTGGTTGTGCTGCTGTGTTATGCTGATTTCAGAGACTTATTTTCTTATTTTATTTCACTTGCTGTAACCAGGTACACTCTTTGAACTTTGAATGGAAAATGGAGAGTGAACATGCTGTGTAGGAGATACATTAAATGCTGAAATTTGTTGAAACCCCTTCCCTTTTCTTTTGAATTTCCTGTTTCTCTTATCTATAGCTTCTGTTTTCTTTGATTCCTTCTTTCTTAAGCTGTTTGAAAATCTGTTGTAAATTGTAAATTGAAATGAGTAAACTACAGGATGGAGTGTTGTATATTTAGTGATATTGTTTTATGTGTTGTAATATGTTGAAACTCACGTGAAATCTGGGACCCATTAGGGTAAGAAACAAATTCTGCAAAAATTGTCTTTCATTAGATAGATGCAACTCCATGCTTCAATGCTTAATAGATGGTAAAGTGTATTGATAATTATTTTGTAACTCAGATTTTTGTTTGAAGTCATAAGGCTGTGCATTCCAGCAAGATTTTAAAAGCTGTTGAGTATTCTATCACACCTAAATTGATCATGTATTTGATAGAGGATTACAAATTCACATCGATTTGGGCTGCTTCATATAGGCCATTTACTGTCTAGTTCCTTTATGACTTAACTTTCTTATATAATAAATTTTTTATATTAACTTAGTCAAACAACTTTCACACCACTTATTTACCTTCAAATAGCTAAATCATGCATCTTTTCACAACAATGTCTTTAAACACTCTCATTAGCCTTACAAGTTAGTTAGGAAGACTTTATGATATTTGAGTCTCTCACATATGTTCTCAACTCTAGAACAATAATCAAATTATGAAAGATAATAGTGCTGACCCAATACTCAAATATGGAAACTAGGTCAAATTATGACTAAGCCCATTTTCAGATTCTTAGACTAACAAATCACTAAACTGGGCCAGATTTAGCCAATGGCCCAAATATTCATCCTTAGACTAGTAAACTTAATCTTAGAAGACCTTGAAAAAAATACCAATCTTGTAGTCCAAAATACCTCTCTTAGACTAATACTACAAATAATTTAGGAAAAAACAAAGAACTTAGGAAAAATTATAGTTTTGCTTCAAATAAGCAATTAAATCATCGTGACCATAGTCATGATTACGTAATCTACACTCGGGTTTGAAACTCATGCCACTCGACCACAACTTCAAACTATAATAAAAATCAACATGTTGTAAATTGCGGGTGCATTTCATGTGGCGCGTTTACAACGTGTCTAAAAACGACAAGTGCACGCCATCGTGACTTGTTTCAGAATAATCCATAAATATTAAAAGCGGCTAAAAAGTAAAAAGGATAAAATGCACAATAGGTTTAAAATATGTAAATAATTAGGCCAAATATCAATAGTTAAGCGACCGTACTAGAACCACGGAATTCGAGAGTGCCTAACACCTTCTCCCGGGAGAACAGAATTCCTTATCCAAATTTCTGGTTCGCAGACATTTTAAAACAGAGTCAAAATCTCCTCGATTTGAGATTCTAAATAAATAAATTGTGTCCTGGAACACCGTAAAAAACCGGGTGGCGACTCTAAAAAATCAATAAATAAATCCCAAAATCGATTATGTCACTTAAAGTGGAAAAACTCCCTAATCCACCCTTACCGGTGAAAAAGGAGGTGTGACAAGCGCCTCTACAAATCGGAAGGTGAAAGATGAACTTTTTGATGTTCCAACTGAAGTCAATACGAGAATGATGCGTGAACGCATCACCTCTAGCTATTCTGCCACGACCTGTATTTCAGGAGACTACTTATCTTCAAAAAACAAACCACCTTATAACCCTGCTGGAGGAGAAAAGAAGGTAGTTGGAAACTGTAGAGAGTATGAAAACCATTTGCCACAATTATCTGTAGGTATTAACCATTCAAGAGTCAATGGAGCTAGGTCAGTAATTAAGGTTGATGGTTCTAATGTATCTCATTACAAACCCTTATCAAAAGATTCCCATCTTAATAGGCAATTATCAAGCAAAATTATGGAAGCAAAGTTGGAGAAGGTAAATAAACTAAGAGAGGGTCATGCATCTGATCAACTAAGACACAGTGTGAATGGGACCGAGACCAAGGTAGTTACTATCAAAGCAATAGGTGTTATCCAGGAGCGTGCTATGAATAAAATGGAGAAGAATGTAATTCAAGTCGTGACAGCTGATGTCATGAATGGAGCTGAGGCCAATGCAAACGGGGTTATCCTGGAGCGTGCAACTAATAAAATGGAAAAGAATGCAATTCAATCCATGGCAACTGATGTCGTGAATGGAACCAAGACTAGGATTGTCAGTGATGAAGGAACATGTTGTAAGGAGAAGGCTTGCTGGGTTCAATGGAGGATCAAGGTCGGTTGAGAGAGAAGAAGCAGAATTTATGTTTCTCTGAAAGCTTAAAATTAGAGTATAAAGCCATTGACCCTAGTTATACACTACTCTAACTAACTAACTTAACTACCTGTAATTGTACTATTCATCTAATTAACCATGTAACTAACTAAGTACTAACATCACTACACAGAGTACTACTCTACAACAACTAACAATTCTACACTCCCCCTTAAGTTGGGTGATAGAATACATTGATCATCCCTAACTTACATATCAGTTCCCTGTGCGGCTGTTTTCCTAAAGCCTTAGTGAGGATGTCTGCAACTTGGTCTTTGTTGGTAACATGTCCAGTTTTGATCAAGCCTTGTTGTACTTTTTCTCGAATGAAATGACAATCTATCTCTATGTGTTTGGTACGCTCATGATACATGGGATTTGATGCAATTTGAATAGCAGTCTTATTATCACACAACAGTTCCATTGGCAAGTCAACTTCCATTCCCAGTTCTTGTAACAAACCTTGCAACCAAACTAACTCTGCTACTGTAGTAGTCATACTTCTATACTCAGCCTCAGCCGAACTCCTTGATACTGTATTCTATTTTTTTTTATTTCCAAGAGATCAGTGACTCATCCAGCTTTATGCAAAAACCAATAACAGATTTCCTAGAGACCATGCATGATGCCCAATCAGCATCACAGTAGGCAGTGATCTTCTTGGACTTATTACTGCTCATTAAGAGTCCTATACCTGGCTGGGTCTTCACATATTTGATCACCCTTAATGATGTCTCACAGTGTGACTCCTTTGGAGCATGCATGTACTGACTCAATGTTTGAACTGAAAAAGAGATATCTAGCCTTGTGATTGCCAGATACAGCAGTCTTCCCATCAATCTTTGATAAGGTCTCCTATCTTCCATTTCCTTATCATTGTTAGGCTCAAACAATCTGTCATACTCTAGACTAGTGAGCTTTTGGTTCTGCTCCAAGGGGGTTATAGCAGGTTTTCCTCCCCTTAAGCCACATTCTGATATTAATTCTAGAGCATACCTCCTTTGGTTCATGAGTATGCCTTTGGATGACCTGGAAAACTCTATACCCAAGAAATACATCAACTCACCCAAGTCTTTCATCTTGAAGTTGTTGTTAAGTATCAGTTAGCTTCCTCTATCAACTTGATGTCACTCCCAGTAATAAGCATGTCATCTACATACACTAATATGATGACAATATGTGCACCCTGCCTTTTGGTAAACAAAGATTAATCCAGTTTGCTCTGAGTGAAGCCATAATTGATAAGAGAAGTAGTGAGTTTTAAATTCCATTGCCTACTAGCCTGTTTAAGGATATATAGAGTTTTGAGGAGCCTACAAACCTTGTTCTCCCCTTGGTTACCAAATCTTGTGGCAAAGACATATATACCTTTTCAAACAGATCCCCCTGGAGAAAGGCATTGTATACATCCATTTGAAAGAGTGGCCAATCATTCTGGGCAGCCAAGGACATAACACATCTAACAGTTACCATCTTCACTACAGGGGAAAATGTGTCATGGTAATCCAGACCTTCTTGCTGAGTAAAACCCTTGGCTACTATCCTTGTTTTATACCTTTCAACACTGCCATCTACTTTATATTTCACCTTATATACCCATTTGCAACCAATATGTGTCTTACCTGAAGGCAAATCCACCACATCCCATGTATGATTGTCTGTAAGAGCTTCAATCTCTAGTTTCATAGCATGTATCCAGTTGTTATCCTTTGCAGCTTGTTCAAAAGATGCTGGTTCAGTGACAGAAGAAAAGGTTGACAGGTATACTTGGTATGTAGGAGAAAGGGAAGCATAGGAGAGTGAGGCAATGATTGGACAGGGAGTGACAGAGGAATGTACATAGTCTGTAAGACATATTGGAGGATTAGATGTTCTAGTAGATTTCCTCAAGGGTGATGGTAAAGCAGGGGATGTGTTGGAATTGGAGTTAGACATTAAAGGAGGAGATGTAGGAGTTGGAGTGAGAATAGGTGATTGAGGGATGAGAGAATTCTGAGATGTTGAGATGTCAGTAAGATGTTGTTCTGGAGGTGAAGGGGTTGAGTTAGTTGGAAAGGGATCATCTGTGAATGATGGAGTAGAGAATAGAGTCCTAGATGGTTTAAGGAATGTATATTTAGGGTATTTGAAAGGGAACACTGACTCTCTAAAGGATACATCTTTACTGACAAAGAATGAGCCAGTGTTTATGTTGTATAGTTTGTAGCCTTTTTGAGTATCTGAGTAGCCCATGAAGACAGATGGGATTACTTTGGATGAGAACTTATCAGTGAAATTCGGTTTAGTTGCATAACACAAGCAACCAAACACTTTAAGGTGTTGGAAAGAAGGGGTCTTCCCATGGAAAACCTCATAAGGAGATTTGCCAGAAAGAACTGAGGAAGGCAGTATGTTTATTAAAAATATAGCAGTCAGAATGCATTCACCCCAAAATCTTAGAGGAACATAGGCTTGGAACCTTAGTGCTCTTGCCATCTCAAGCAAGTGTCTGTGTTTCCTTTCAGCTATTCCATTCTGTTGAGGGGTGTGAACACATGAACTTTGATGTACAATGCCAAGAGAAGTGAAGAGACCAGTGCATTGAGAGTTGAAAAATTCAAGACCATTATCTGATCTAACAGTCTTGACAGAAGCATTAAACTAAGTTTTAATTAAGGTAATGAAATTTCTGAGTAGAATAATGACATCACTTTTCATTCTCATCAAATAAACCCAAGTCATTCTAGAGTGATCATCAACAATAGTAAGGAAATATCTATAACCATTGTAAGTACATTGTCTATATGGGCCCCATACATCCATATGCATAAGCTCAAAAGAGGATACTGTTTTAGAAGTACTAACAGGAAAAGGAAGTCTAGTTTGTCTTGCTAAAGGACAAATTTTGCAAGACAAAGACTCTTTATTGAACAAATGACTATGTAAAAAAGGAATTTTCTGTAAAACAACAGCTGGTGCATGACCAAATCTCTGTTGCCATATTGAAACTGGATGAGAATGAGTTGAAGAGAAGCATTTCTGTGTAGGTACAGGCAGATCTGGAATACTGGAAATAGGAGCTTTGACAGGTGATAGCTTCTTGGTAGATTGAAGTAAGTACAAACCATCCTTTTTCTTACCAATCCCCTTCACCCTGCCAGTGTAGAGGTCCTGGAATATACAAAAATCAGGAAAAAAACCAACACAACATTGCAATTGTTTGGTCAATTTTGAAATAGACAGAAGGTTGTATTTGAAAAGAGGTACATAGAGAACATTTGTCAATTGATTATCAAATAATGAAACTAAACCAAGGTGAGTAACAGAGGTCACTTGACCATTTGTAGATGAACTTTGCTGGTGTTAGGTGTGATTAGCTCAGGATTTAACAACATGTTCAAGATAGAAACCATATGATTTGTTGCCCCTGTATCAATCACCTATGGAGTGGATTCAGTGCTATTAGATAAACTAGCATTAAGACAAGCTGATATACCTGCCATGTTGGCTGAAGCTTCCCGTGAAGGGACACAAGGTTTGTTGATCAACTGCAGAATTTGTTGATATTGTTCAGGGGTAAATGTAGACATTGCCATGTATTGACCAGGTGGCTGAGCAACATCATTGTGTACTGATTCATCTAAGTGTCCCATATAACTTGCACTATTAGCTGAAGGTCTGCTGTTATTCCCAAACTGCTGCACTTTCTCAAAGACTTTCCTCCTATTATTCTTAACATTTTGTGGATATTCCACCAACTTATAGCAATTCTCCCTTTTGTGTCCTTTCATATTGCAGTAATCGCAGTAAAAAACATTTTGTTTTCTAAATATGTTAGTCTGCATAGTAGCACAAGCTGTGGGATCATTCAACTCCAAATTCTGCAGTAGTTGAGTGCATTGTGTTATCACATTTGCCTGCAATCGTTGACTTTCATCTTGCATAAGCATGTTATAAGCTTGATTCAGTGATGGACTTGGAACTGTCATTAAGATCTGACTACGTGACTGTGCATAAGTCTCATTTAAGCCAATCAAAAATTGCATCAACTTATGTTGTTCTATGTGGTCTGCATAATTTCTATCAGTTCCAGGCAGTGGAACTAGTGACATGTATTCATCCCAGACATTACGCAGTTTAGTGAAATACTCAGAAATAGTGGAGGTCCCCTGTGTCATTGTGTAAATTTCCCTATGTAGTTGATAGATTCGAGTGAGATTTCTCTTATCAAATCGCTCCTTTAAGTCCATCCAAACTGTGTGAGCATTAGACGAATACATCAAACCATTTCCTAGTTCCTCGACACTGAATTAGTAATCCAAGATAAAACAAAGGCATTACATCTATCCCACTCATGAACTAGGTCTCCTCTGTAGTGTTCCTTCCGACAACTACCATCAATGAAACCTAGTTTATTCTTAGCTAACAATGCAACCTTCATCGAATTGCTCCATGCAATATAATTTTCTATTCCAATTAACTGTTGAGGAATTAAAATACAACCTGGAGTATCCGATGGATGAAGATAGAGCGGATTTCTTGGATGAATGTCGGTGAATCGTTCAGTTGAGTCTTCAGCATCAGTCGCCATTTGCACACATTTATCAACAATACGCAATGTAATTCACAATTATGACTATCACGAACTCAAAATTCAGAATTGAGTTCAAATGTTAGGTCAAAAGAAAAAAAATTTAACAGAAATGAAGGAGCTATGAAGCTTCGAACATCATATCCATGGCGGAAATTAAGATTGTAGTCTTCTATGATCAACGACTGTCCTTAATTCCTCATTCCTTAGCTCGAAAATCCACAGAATTGTGGCTCTGATACCATATTTTAAGGAGAAGGCGAGCTGGGTTCAATGGAGGATCAAGGTCGGTTGAGAGAGAAGAAGCAGAATTTCTGTTTCTCTGAAAGCTTAAAATTAGAGTACAAAGCCATTGACCCTATTTATACACTACTCTAACTAACTAACTTAACTACCTCTAATTGCACTATTCATCTAATTAACCATGTAACTAAGTACTGACATCACTACACAAAGTACTACTCTACATCAGCTAACAATTCTACAGAACAGGTGTAAGTCAGGTTTCCCTCAGTGAGAGGCTGAGTGCAATGTAGACAAAGTTCATGTAGTTGACAATTTATCAGCAGCAAAGGAAGTTGTCAGAAAGCTTACAAGTCAGTACAGGCATCTCGTCCATGCATGTGATACAGAGGCACGTCTATCTTAGTTTTGTTTGGTTCTTCTGATTTCTTGAGATTTCCATGCACATGGAGAATTCTTCATTTGCAATTTAATTTTTCGCTCAGCCACTTTAGAGCTTATTTACCCTCTTTGATCAATCATACATAGGTAGCAAAGATTGATGTTAAGCAGCAAACACCTGTTGATCATGGAGAAATTATATGCTTCAGTATTTATTCTGGACCAGAGGCTGATTTTGGTGATGGGAAATCTTGTATCTGGGTAGATGTTCTTGATGGAGGTGGCAGGAACCTTTGAATTTGCTCCATTTTTCCAAGACCCATCCATTAGAAAGGTAGCTCTTTTATGATGGTAACTTAATTTCGTTACTTTTGTTCCTCCAAATGCCTTCTTTTGTGGCTGTCTACTGAAGATCTTTGTTCATGGCTTGTGCCATTTACTGCATCATATCATATACCATTAACATACAAATTATAATGTGCAGTAATTTTTCTGTAGGTTTGACATAATTATAGCTTTGGCAACTATGTCATCGAGAACTATGGGTTTAAAGTATCTGGCTTTCACGCTGACACAATGCACATGGCACGACTTTGGGATTCCTCTAGACGAACTTCAGGTGGTTATTCACTAGAGGCACTAACAGGTGATTCCACTGTCATGCGTGATGCTAGATCGGTCCTTGCTGAAAGGCTGTTCCATGGGGAAGGTCTGTTTGGTAAAATATCTATGAAAACGATCTTTGGTCGGAAAAAGCTGAAGAAAGACAGAACTGAGGGTAAAGTTACTGTCGTTCCTTCTGTTGAAGAATTGCAACAAACTGAAAGAGAACTATGGGTTTGCTATTCTGCACTAGACTCCAGAAGCACATTGATGCTTTACGAGAGTTTGAAGAATAAACTGTCTAAACGGATCTGGACATTTGATGGAGTTCGTAAAGGATCGATGTATGAGTTTTATGAGAAATACTGGCGTCCATTTGGTGAGCTTCTAGTTCAAATGGAAACCGAGGGTGTGCTGGTTGACCGTGCCTATCTTGCTGAGATTGAGAAAGTGGCTAAAGCTGAGCAGCAGGTTGCTGCTAATAGATTTCGTAACTGGGCAGCTAAGTACTGTCCTGATGCAAAGTACATGAATGTTGGAAGTGATACACAGTTGCGTCAGCTGTTTTTTGGTGGCATCCAGAATAGGTATAAAGCTTTCCAAAAATTACTTTCTTGCGAAGAAACTTAATCTAAATGTTTAGTGTGTCGAATAACTCGCATTTTTCATATCACACATTTCTAGTTCATCTGTGTGTCCGGTAGTCAAATAGCATCCCCCTCTGTACTCTTTCACCAGTGTAGATATTATTGATCTTTGCTGTATGCAATCAATTATGGTTGATCAGCTTTCCTTGGCAAATCCCGTAATGACACACAGGGCGATAAAATATGTAAAGAAAGTGTAATCACCACATGAAGAACATGAGCCAGAATGCGATCATGCTTTTGCTGATTTAATATTTGCTATTGATCATAAGATTCTCTGCAAATCCTATCTTATATTGTTATTGAGTTAAGTTAGATTTTATTGCTTATCTAAGGTACACGGGAGGTGCAAAATATATACATTGCAAAAACTCAAGCTCCCACAAAAGGGAGGGAATTGAGGAGTCGAGTATATACCTAAATAATTAAACCAAAGACCAAGTACGAGCATCTATATTTCAATCTCTGCGCTACCTCTATCCAAATTTCACCTCTGCAAAAGGTGATGGCATCCTCGTGCATGAGATTCAACTTTCGAGGATCCATGTTCTTGTTAATTTCCAGATGCCATTTATACAACTACAATAAAATCCAGTTAACCTCCTGGAAGTTTTGCGTTGGAGTATGTTACCACAATTTCACATTAAGCTATGGCAGCATATAATGTCTTTGGTTTCGTTTTTTCTTCAGGTTGTCTTATGCTTATTCAGTCCGAAAATACCTTGCATTTGATTTTCTTTTTCTTTCCAAAAAAATTTCTGGACAGAAAGAATTCTGATGAGAGTCTACCATATGAGAAAGAATTCAAAGTTCCAAATGTCGATAAAGTAATTGAAGAAGGAAAGAAGGCTCCCACCAAATTTCGTAAAATCCGACTACATAGAATTTGTGATCTTATCGACACTGATATGTACACTGCCAGTGGCTGGCCTTCTGTTAGTGGGGATGCTTTGAAGGCTCTCTCTGGCAAAGTTTCTGCAGACTTTGATATTCTTGATGAAGCGGATGACAATGCTGAGGAAGATCCTGAAACAAGCATTGGTGAAGCTTTAGCTACAAATAATGAAGTTCCCAGTCAAGAACCAGAAGTTTCTATTTATGGATCAGCGTACAATGCCTTTGGAGGTAGGCACAAAGGAATTGAGGCCTGCCATGCCATTGCAGCATTATGTGAAATGTGCTCCATAGACTCTTTTTATACTCCCATTGCAAGTAAGTTGCTTTGTGTTCTTTTCCATGATGTGGTATCTAGTCTTTCCTCATGGAACAGCCTAAGAAGTTCAGGGCAATTTTTACTTGGCTGTAGAATTTGTTTGTTAAATGATATGCTACTAAATGTTCTCTTCCTATAAATTTCTGGACTTGATTATGATTTTTGCATCTTAGGCTGAATTGGGAATTAGTCACCTTATATCCTAGTCAAAACTTGCTGGTAAAACAGTAAATTAAATGGTCAGAACTCAGAAGGACTAGCAATCATTGATATCGAGTAGAAAATTCAAGGAATCCTTTACCTCTGTGATAGTAATCACTTCAGTTATCACTAAATGGAGAGATACAGTGGAAGATAGCCAAGAGTCATTTTTGTTGATGTTACCATATACCACATGCTTGTTGACAAACCAAAAGTTTGCGATGAGGAACTAATCTATATAAAATTTGACTTGGTTTTATCTTGGCACTGATCTCATAGGTCTATATGGGAAAGTTCCTACTATATTTAAGTCTTCACTGTGCTGTGGATAACCTGCTCAACGGATACTTAAAGGAGAAAAGAAAACACTAATCCTTTTCTGATTGTTTAAAATAATTTTTCTGCTTTTGCAATAGCTCATGAAAATGACATTTCCTGAAGTTTCATGATGATCGTCTTTCCTCTTTCATATATGAATCTCTGAGAAACATTTTTGCCACGGGTGCTGTCTTTTTGAGCGACAAAAACTGCAGTGACCGAGTTATTCACGGCTCACTGTTTAATCAGGCCTTAGTATGGATTACTCTTGTTACCTCACCTTTTTGTAAGGTGTCTAGGTGTTCACAATCAATGAATCAGGGTTTTCTGTAGGACAGGACTACACTCAACAGCTTTCTTTGGACTCTGATTGTGATAGGTTAGCAATGTAGTGGAGACGGAAGTACCAACAAGGTGTTTGGTTGAGGTTGAAGCTAGAGTAGCTGTAACGTCATGGAAAATGGTTTTGAGGCAAACTGAGTTAATTCATCTTCCAAGTGTCATGCTTTTTTCCAAAAATTTATGTCTTGAATAAGTTATTCTCTATAGATGTAGCAGCACAATAGTCACAAATTGCACCTCTCTACTTTTGGGTAAGAGATACCGTCTGGTGTACCTTTTCTTGAGCTAACTGGCAGTGTGGGTTAGGTTTCTTTATTTTGAAATCGATGCTTTCTTTTTAATGACATTGCTCTTTCTATCTCAGGGCCAAGCTAAGATGTATCGGGTGAGAATGGACGAATTCATTGTTCCCTGAATATTAACACTGAAACCGGGCGCCTGTCTGCGAGGAGACCAAATTTACAGGTTTATTTATATTTCACTCTGACTTCTTAACTGTTCATGTATTTTGTTTCAGAGATATCTCAGGGCCACGTTTTGTCTTTTTTTAGATGTCGGCTTCTCACAATTTTCTTTCTTGAACTCAAGATTTGATATTAACCTATAAATTTACAAAAATGTCGTAAATGTGCTTCTCCTTTATCACTAATTGCGCTCATGCTATATTTCATGGCTCAAGTAAAGTGATATCATGTAAGAAATTCAATGGTCATCAGTCGTCACTTTTGTTAGACCTTACACATTATTTTTATTTTTGCGCCAAACTACTCATCAGTCATTGCTTGACTGGATTGTTGTTTCAAATGTTATTTCTTGGCAGTACAAAACCAGCCTGCTCTGGAGAAAGATAGGTACAAAATTCATCAAGCTTTTGTAGCTGCACAAGGGAATTCCTTGATTGTGGCCGACTATGGGCAGGTATCTAGCTGCTTACCAGTTATAATAGTTTATATTTTTTTGAATTGGTTGCAAAAATATTAACATTTTTTTCTTGCACATCTTGCCAACTGTAAGAGCATGTTGGATGCTTTCAAAGCTGGTGGAGACTTCCATTCAAGGACTGCTATGAACATGTATACTCACATCCGTGAAGCCGTTGAAAATGGTCAGGTACTTGTTGAGTGGCATCCTCAACCAGGTGAAGAAAAACCTCCAGTTCCTCTTCTAAAGGTAACTGCAAAACACTTACTTATTGTGGATGGTGAAACTTTTCAGATTTAATATGTAGAAGACAGGATAGTTATTGGATTTAATGACTGTTGTATTTTACACCTTGTGAGCTACTTCCAAGAGGGAAAATTCCATTTCTTCAAAAGGAACAAGAATTTTAGTGCAAGATGTTTGATTTATTGGGATTTTGACACAGTATAATGCAAATTCCTTTTCAGGATGCTTTTGGCTCTGAAAGAAGGAAGGCAAAGATGCTCAATTTTTCAATTGCGTACCGGAAAACTACAATTGGACTTGCCCGCGATTGGAAGGTACTTCAGCATTTTGGGACAAAATATCTACTATTTAATTACCTTGATTTCTATAGAATTTGTTGGGTCTGCATGAGCTAAAGGAATACTATTCATACTCAGGTATCCGTAAAGGAAGCTAAGGAAACAGTTGATCGGTGGTGTAGTGATAGAAAACAAGTGTCAGATTGGCAGGAACAACGCAAATTTGAAGCACGCGAGTTCAGACGTGTTCACACGCTTCTAGGACGGGCACGCTGGTTCCCATCAGTAAAAAATGCAACTGGATCTGTAAAAGGTCACATAGAACGAGCTGCTATAAATACTCCAGTGCAGGTCCATCTTAATACACTTCGCTCTATTCTTTGTGTGTGTTGCCATCGTCTCTCCCTTCTTCTTACTTTAATAAGTTGTCTGCATGCCATGTTTGCCATGCTGACTTCTGAAGATTTTGACAGGGAAGTGCTGCAGATGTCGCTATGTGCGCCATGTTAGAGACATCAAAGAATGCACGACTAGAGGAGCTTGGATGGAAATTGCTTTTACAGGTTTATCTTCCATTTCCCTTTACTGGTGAAAAAGTGAGAAATAAATAAAGAAAGAAAAATCTGTATCCTGCTATCATATTTGCTGTGGGTGCATCTTTCAATATCTTGAGCTCTGTTCACCTACAACTTTGGAGCTCACCTGTTAAGTTTGATCTCATGCTGAGTTTGATACGCATGTCTGTTAACTGGGGTATAGGGTTTGCCATTTGTTGTGCGTAACTACAGACGAAAAGATTATAACCAAAAATTTCAGGAATGTTGGAAGATGAATGGTTACCAGGAAGGAGATTCATTTTTCCTGCAACAGAAAGGGCATATGGCATATTTATATTTTTATGTTTGGCATAG
Organism: Nicotiana knightiana; assembly: GCA_005239525.1. NCBI lineage: Eukaryota > Viridiplantae > Streptophyta > Magnoliopsida > Solanales > Solanaceae > Nicotiana > Nicotiana knightiana. The sequence continues at coordinate 49,618 of ML428673.1, read as the reverse complement.
AATTTTCTTCTTTTTTTTTGCAGTCCCAGTTAATTGTTTACGTCGTTTGTCATTAGCTGCTAACAATTGTAGTTTATTGTTTGTTTTCGAACAGTTCATGATGAAGTTATTTTGGAAGGACCGGAAGAATCTGAAAACTAAGCCATGGCAATAGTGGTTGACTGCATGTCCAAGCCTTTTGGTGGAAAGAATATTCTCAGAGTTGACCTATCCGTTGATTCTAAATGTGCCAAAAACTGGTATTCTGCCAAGTAGATGATGGTTTTCATTGACATATACATGGACTTCTATCCAACTCGGCTCCATTCCTTGCATTTGTTTTGTCCCATAAACCTTGGACAAGATCTGAATTTCGCATCTACACACGTCTGAACAAAACCATGACCCACATATATAGAGATTAATCTAACTTGATCTCATGGTCCCAATCATGAGGTAAGTCCAGCGTGTCAGCGAACAGATGATTCTTTCGAGCATCAATCCATAGTTTTCAAGTCCAGAACCTAGTGCTGTTAGTCCATTTTTTCAACAGGTTCTTAGATAGCCTGTAGAAACCTTAGTACATATATGTAAATACTAACTTTTCATTTTCTTTTTCTTTTTGAGTAAGTTGTATGTAGCCCTTGATTTTGAGACCAAAATGTTTGTAAAAGTACATCTTATCCTTGTGATGATGTCTACATAGGTGTATATTTCTTGGCCTAGAATTTTTTCAACATCTTATGAACACAAGAAAATTGACGTTAAATTCCTCCATTTCTTTCGCAAAATTACTATGGTTTTCGCTCATTTCAATCACAGTGCATCATTAATCACATATACCAAATATGCGACAGACAAAATATGCAGCTAATGCGATTCGGTCTCCTTTCTTTCCTTAGTAGCTCCTTACTTAAGACAAAACAATCTGACTTGGTAAATATCTGTATTTATTACATGAATTTTGTTTATGAGTCTTATTAACCGTGTCAACTGTCAAGTTGATTCACAGATTGAAAACTTGGAGGACTCTTTTAATGTTTAGTATCCAATTATAAGGACGTAATGTGACCCAATTCTTAAACTTAAAGAGTCCATTTTGGATAAAAACTCTCCAATTTTTAATGTGAATTTGGTTGGCCTAGATACCACAGTCATAAAAAAAAAGGAGGAGAATGACACAAATAGGATCATTTGGTGCCACCGTTTAAATTTTGACCCAGTAAGAAAAGTCCCCAGTCATAATTTTGAAGCATGCTAGTAAGAAATTCTTATGGTGATTTTTCAGAATATTGCTATAATTTGCAAGTTAGGGTGATCGTCACAAAATTCTTACGGCTGCCATATTTTTGTGCAATTAGCCACAAAATTATGATCTGTCACCAGAATTTTTCACATTGTGACTGAAAATTCTAGTACTTCAAAATTCTGACACGGGGTTATCTTCCCTAAACTTTCCCTAACAAGGTCAAAATATAAACAGTGGCTAAAAAAAAAGTCCATCTAGAGTCATTTCCAGTAAAAAATAGTTTGTCAGGAGAAAAAATGTAGCTTAGATAATTAGGCTTATGTTGTTTGGCTTCTATTTTTATTTTAACGATAATGATAGTGTTGAGGCTAACTTGCGCGCACTTCAACTACTCCACTTGATACTTACTATCTCCCACCATCACAGGGGCGGATCTATGTAGAGCATTGGAGGTGATACGCCACCCGTACGCTCGGGTAAATTTTCATGTATGTATGGATAGTTTACACCACAAAGCCCAGATATACAAAAAGTGGCAGCGCTCTAGGTGCCATGGCTAAAGGGCGGGTTTACCATCCGCTAGACGCAGGAAAGAGCCTAGCTGCCAACGTTTTCAATGTGCGTTCTCTTTGTTCCATTTTCTTCATTTCTTTCAATTCTTCAATCTTTATCTTTGCATTCCCTCTCTCTTTGTAGAGATTTTTATTATTATTGAATTATATATTTGCTTCCTTTGTTGTTTTTCTAGATCTTTATTTGAACATGATTTTAATCGTTTTCTCTTTGTATCCTTCTAATATATTATATTTCCCCCTTAACTTTCAATTTTTTTAAGAATGATAGTATCAATAGAGATAATAATAATCTAGCTATATGTAGATTGAAGTGGTGTATTTTAAATTTTTATTTATGTTTTAAACCATATATTATTCAAGAATTTGAACCGAGAAAATTAGATCACATTAGACAAAACTTATTCTGCTTGATGACCACCTATTTATTTATGCATCAAAAATCTTGTACATCAAATCAAATTAATTTAAAATAGATCGAACTGACCCGAACTGAATTAATTCAAAACCGACTATTGCACCCTATCAATCTACTTTGTTATTGGTAAGTTTGCATTAATATAGTGGCATCCGTAGTCACCAAACTCTAGATCCACCTCTGCACCATCACATGTATAAGTTAACTTTAACCGGTAAAGCTTCTATTGTACTATAGTTACCTGTTTTTTCACTGTGATATTGAGTTTGAATATTAGGGAGTTCATTACTCAAATAGTCACTCAACTATCCCAAATTAGCTCCTAAAGTCACTTTACTTTCGTTCGTAACAACAAAGTCACTGAACTATACCTATTGCACTAAGAAGGTCACTCAACTAGATTTTTCAAATTTTGGATTGCCAAATACCTATTTTACCCTCTAAATTATAACATTTATCTTATTTTTATTTTTTTAAAACTTTTAAATATTATGATTTTCCTTTTTTAATTTATTTTATGGACTTACCTATACAATAAATAAATATTATTTATAGATTAAAAAATAAAAAGTATTTAAGTAAATATAATGCCGGAATAACAAAATAATGAGTATAGTAAATAAATTTATTACAATAATTTGTTAGTAAAAATTATTTTAGTATTAACAACAAAAATTTCAAAAATTTATTTACATATTCAGAATGAAAGAAAATAAAGGTTGTAAAAATATATTCCATGCACATAATATAAAAATAATTATTTGAATAAGAGTAGTTTTATAATATATATTCTTAAAAATTATGCTCAATTATATAATTATGTTTCTACCAACTTTTCGATGACACAAATGGTATTTATTATAATATAATGTCAAATTCGTAATGGCTAGCACTTTGCGAAGAGTAATTAATATTTTATTTGACATAATTCTCTTTATTTGTCTTTAAAAGAATGATAAATTCTTATATTTTAAAAATAATTTAGCTTTAATTTTGTTTATTTTATTCATAACGATAAAAATAATTTTTATGTTTTGTTAAAACAACCAAACACCTTCATATAAAATCGGGCAAATTCACAGATAATTACATTATTTATGTATGAGCTTTCCAAAACTTTAACATCATTTTATTTATGTACAGTTTCAAAAATCTTTTATAATTCCATTCATTATTTTATTAACAATTATTGAAAATCAAATTTTGAGATTGACAATTTTTTTTTTTTTTTGAGTAATTCTTGGAATAAAATTTACGCTACTACATTAACTTTGTAAGTATTCTTATGGTGATTTGTCAGAATATTGCTATAATTTGCAAGTTATGATGATCGTCACAAAATTCTTACGGCTACCATATTTTTGTGCAATTAGCCACAAAAATATGACCGGTCACCAGAATTTTTCGCATTGCGGCTGAAAATTCTAGTACTTCAAAATTCTGACACGGGGTTATCTTTCCTAAACTTTCCCTAAAAAGGTCAAAATATAAACCGTGGTTAAAAAAAAAAAGTCCATCTAGAGTCATTTCCAGTAATAAAAAATGGTTTTATCAGGAGAAAAAATGTAGCTTAGATAATTAGGCTTATGCTTTTTGGCTTCTATTTTTATTTTAATAATGTATTGAGGCTAGCTTGCGCGCACCTTAACTATTCCACTTGACACTTGCTACCTCCCACCATCACACGTGTATCGGGTAACTTTAACCACTAAAGCTTCTATTGTACTATAGTTATCTGTTTTTTCTCAGTGATATTGGGTTTCAATTTGATTAGGTAACATGTTGGATGTTGCATCTCTTAGACATATCTAGGCAGTATTTATGAGATAATTCCATTTCCAATCTAAGCATCAGTATAACTAGTTAATCGTGTACAGTTTTCTCACAGCTGTATACCCCTTAACAAACAATCTGTTACGACCTATGTTACTCGGACTTTTTAAAAATATTGTTGGGTGCGTGTTGGATCCTCTAAATTTAGTGTATTTTTGGAGAATCCGACACAGGTGCGACAATAGTTTTGGAAAATCCAAGCAACATAGGTTATGACTCCCTCTGACTTTTGATGTTGTTATAACCTGACAGAGTAATTATATACCGGAATATGCAAGCAGTGAGCTTTATTTTTGGTTATTTTGCAGTATCTTAAGTTATATATCTTGCTTTTCTTGGGATGACTTTTAGTTATTAATTCTATATAATAATGATATCTTTCTGTTTTTACGTGTTTGTTCCTGATAAATTTAGGATATCTCAGAATATTTGGAAAGAATTATGGTTCAAACATTAGAGTTCATTCGCTGCTGGTGATGCGACCAGTCCTAAAAGAATGTAGCCAAGAACATCAATTCTCTCTCGATATGTTCCTTTAAAATATGGCTCGGGTAGATTCTGAACGCAAAAAATCTTCTATTGGCAAGCGATTGTATTTTTCACGTATTTCGTTACTTATCTTATTATTCTCACTTTTGATATCTCCCGGATCTTGTCACCCCCTGAACTCTGAACTGAACCTCTTCAATAACAAACATCCAACTCCTGCTCCTTAATGTATTTTCTTGTTGAATATTTATATAAACAACATGGAGTTAAGGCTGTAGGTGTCTTGCTTTCCATCATTTGTTGATTGAACAGAAAGATAAAGAAGAGTAGTAAAGTGTTAACTTCAAATTAAGTCGCGTTTTAACAAGAATTAGCCAATCATATATTGCGACTGTAGAGTAAGATTTTATATTGACGAACTAGAATACAAGAGGAAAAATTCAAACAAAATATAAAATCAACTACGTGACTTTTCCTACCGTTCGATTGGACTATGTGGATTCAACTCATTTGAAATTAATACAAATATGTCGCTCCAAATGTGTGAGTGCTCTTCAATTACATCCCACCAATCAACCCCCGTTAAAAGAGAAAAAAGAAGTGCATATCTCTTCTTATCTAAGAAATAATACTTGAGATCTCTATCTTCAATAAGCTATTTAAATGAACAAAACATATTTACCAATTTATTGTTTGATATTAATGGACTAAACAAAAAAAGAAATGAAAAATGGAAAAGGCCATAGGGACAAAAATATGGTGTATAGGAAGCTCACTGAATTATTACTCTACATATCAGAGCCAGGTTTCGATCCTGGGACCTGTGGGTTATGGGCCCACCACGCTTCCGCTGCGCCACTCTGATGATTGATATCCAAATTTCTTCATTTAAATATATAATAGAATTGTCTTTGTCATTTACTTTTTCCTACCTATAAAAATCACAACTCCAATCTTTAAGAAAAAAGTAAGAGAAATTAACCCAAATAGCCAGCCACCTAATCACTTAAATTAAAAATAGTCGATGAAGGTATATAATATATGCAAGCGATTGTATTACATGTGTATATTTATGTATAGTAAATGTATAATCTATGTATATAGTTAGAAAAAATAAATAATGAATATGACCGGTTATTTAGGTAAAGATCCCAAAAAGTAAAGAACTTCAAATCAATTTGCCAAACGGTCCTTAATTTAATAGGGCTCTAAGCTTTTATTATATCTCCATCTATATATCTATCTATCATTCCATTGCTTCAGAAAAAGAAAAATAAGTAAAATAAATAAAGGAGATTTTATTTATACTACTTAATAATCTACAGTGAACCCTTACATTAAAATTTTCAAGTTGCACGTTGAGAGAGATTGCAGCAGCGTTTGCATTTAAAGAAGCAATTTTTGAGAAGAATTTCATAAAGGGATAAGATTTAAACAGCTTTGAGGTGAAGTCTGCTGATACCCTTTTGTTCCTTGTTAGTATTTCTTGTTTAATAATTTTGCTTAACTGGTTTCTGGTCCTTGTTGATAAGGGAAAGAGGAAATAGGAGCTCAAATTCTTCATTATCAATCTCGTTTGTTATACTTAGTGTAATTAACACTAGGTCTTTTTGGTGTTTTGTTTCTTTCTAGCAGCTTTTTCTTCTGTTTTTATGTCTCTATGTGCTAATTGCTTTTTGACTTAAACTAGTTCGGGTGTAACGTAGACGGTCTATCCTAAATGATAATTGATAAGAATAAAAGTGACATTTTTATTCTTATTCTATGTGAAACTTTGGATCTCAATACAGCGTTATTCATATAGATATAATGAGTAGTTTAGGGCTGAGGGTAGTTGATTGATTGGTTAATTATATTTGGCAACATCTCTGCAGCAGTACGCCTATCGTATCGTCATACCAATGTCTACAACAACATCAACCCAGTAATAATCCCACTAATGGGGTTTGGGGAGGGTAGAGTATGCGCAAACCTTACCCCTATCCCGAAGGGATAGAGAGGCTGTTTCTTGGAGACCCTTGGCTCAGAGACGTTATACCAATGTCTACGAAAAGCAAAATTCATTTTTACGTACCCAGAAAACGTAAGCGCAAATTTTTGCTTGTATACTATGTTTATGAAAAATGGGATGCAAAATTCGTCTTTTGAGCTTACTGTCTAAATCGGATTTTGAAGGTTGACTTTAAAGGATGTGTGTGTGTAAATTTTGTTGCTAATAAGCTCCCTAAAATTGTGTATCCATTAGATATCTGTGTTTTCTCTTTCTTTATTTGATGAGGTCGGATTTCTTGATATGTGTCTTTCATGTAAAATGGTTGTTTCGTCACTTTAACAGGTTTCATTTGGCAAGCCTTACATTTTGTGTTTTCTAGCCTTAGATTGCTTACAGAATCTATGTATTATGAACTGTTTGTTGATGAGAACTAATTGAAAGTGAGACACGAAATCTTGTGTTATGCATGTCTTGCTTCTTATGGACGCGTTATCGTCTTGCTTTATCAGTTTTCTTTATCTAGTTTGTCAATAAAAAGAAGAAAAGCAATTGTGTGATCTAGAGATGTGACTTCATAAGTTGTATTATAATTCTTCTTTGGTGGATACATTTGCAGAACTTAGCCGCCTGAATTATCTGCTGCTTACTGACCTTCATTTGGCATTGACACTCGGAACGAGGTAATGGCTGTTTGTGGTTCAAGAACTTCTCATATTGGTCATGTTGTTGGTAATATCACTGCTAGGCGCTTGCAATATAAGTCAATGAACTGTTCTGTTTCTTACAACAAAAGAGGCTTTGAGAAAGTTAGAAAAATCAACATGAGTTTGAGAAATACAGGACATCCCAACAATATGCTTTTCAAATACTTCACGACTCATGTTACAAAGAGGTGGGCCGATCCCAAATCATACATAGGATTTGGATCAGAAGGTTTACACAACTTATCCCCTGCGTCTTTCTCTTCCGGAACTGCTTCTGCTCCTGGTGTGTCTTCAGAAAATGCGAAGGGCGAGGAGCAAGTTGCTAATACTGCTGTTGATTCTTCTGAAGCAAAGATCCCCTTGAAGCTAAATTCAGGATCTTTTTACCTGCCTCATCCGGCTAAAGCAAAGACAGGCGGAGAGGATGCTCATTTTATGTGTACCCTTACACAAGCTATCGGTGTAGCTGATGGTGTTGGTGGATGGGCTGATCTTGGTATTGATGCTGGGCTGTATGCCCGCGAGTTAATGTCTAACTCTTTAGCTGCAATTCAGGAGGAACCAAAAGTCTCCATAGACTTAATCAGGGCACTGGATAAAGCTTATGTGAGGACAAAAGCAAAAGGTTCTTCTACTGCGTGTATTGTTGCACTCACGGATGAGGGTCTTTATGCAGTTAATTTAGGAGATAGCGGATTTATGTTGGTTAGACATGGATATGCCGCATTTAAATCCCCTGCGCAACAACATGGTTTTAATTTTCCTTATCAACTAGACTGCAATAATGCTGGTGATTCACCTAGCTCGGCCATGGTGTTTAAAATTGCTGTTGCACCTGGAGATGTCTTAATTGCTGGTACAGATGGGCTTTTTGATAACTTGTATGACGAAGATATCAAAGGAGTTGTACTTCAGTCCGTGGAAGCCGGCTTAGGGCCTCAAATGACTGCTCAGAGGATAGCAGAACTGGCACAACAAAGAGCAATGGATCCTAATAAGTCGTCGCCTTTCTCTGATGGAGCCCAAGAGGCTGGATTTGAGTACCATGGTGGGAAGCTGGACGACATAACTGTAGTTGTTTCTTACATAACGAATAATGAAAATTGATAACATACTGGAATTTGGGAGACATGGAGAACTGGATCTTGTTTGTTGTGACCAGCTCGGTTTATAGCTTGTAGTTTGAAGCAGGATCAACAGCTGGTGGAGAGTCGGACATTGTAGTACCGGAAATCAGAGGCATCAGTTAGACTATTGCGATTTGATTTGTTAAGAATAGACTGCTCTTCATATTTCCAGCAGTAAGTAAACTGAAAAATGGATCTTCTTTATCTACACTAGGATTATCACCCTTTTTCATTCCATGAATGCAAAACTCCAACTCACTCTTTGTTGCTGAAATAAATGCAACATTATTCTTTAACTCAGGTTTGGGTTTTGCTGGATTTTTGTTAAGTGATGCTCCAGCTCCAGCTACAGTTTGAACATCTTTAGGATTCTCCAACGAATATGCTTTGTCTTTGTCGATTACAGCTTGACCATCATCCTCAGCCAAATCTTTAGAGGCTGTCTTTCCAGGTTCCTCATCATCTACACAAGATCCCTGAAAGAGTTACAGATGAAAATCAGCAACAAACAAAGAGCCAGGTTGCAGTTACCGAAAACATTTGAATTAACAAAATGTACAAAACTGGATTTTGCTGGCTAACAAATTTTAAAACCGTGACTGTCTAAGATCTCGAAGTCATACCACAAGCCTGGATATTCTTAGAATCTCACTAGAGTTTTTCTTAGGCACTATATATATAGTTGATACATTTTTGAGTATGAACATAGGCTTGATAGTTCAAACATTAAACATATAGATCTACAGTTGGGTCCCTGCGGATTGCCAATTAACTTCAGTCTGAAATGTGTGAAGTTCAACCGCATAAGCAATATGCCAAGGTTAATTTTAGACATACAAATCTAAAGTTGGGGATTGCGCATTGCAACTTCTGTATGAAATTTCTAAAGTTCGAATGGTACATGTAATATGCCAGGTTAACTTCACACATACAGATCTGAAGTTGGATATTGCGGACTGCCAAGATTAACTTCAGTCCAAAATGTATGAAGTTCGAACTGCACAAGCAATATGCCGAGGTTAACTTTAGTCCGAAAGGTTCGAAGCAATATGTCAAGGTTAATTTTAGTCCGAAATGTCTCAAGTTCAAACTGCACAAGCAATATGCCAAGGTTAACTTCAGTACGAAATATCTTAAGTTCGAACTGCACAAGCTATATGTCAAGGTTAACTTCAGACATACAGGTATGAAGTTGAAACTTCAATTATATGCAAGCCTAATACAAAATGTCTCAAGTTCGAACTGCACAAGCAATATGCCGAGGTTAACTTCAGTACGAAATGTCTTAAGTTCGAACTGTACAAGCAATATGCCAAGATTAACTTCAGTACGAAATGTCTTAAGTTCGAACTGTACAAGTTATATGCCAAGGTTAACTTCATGCATGAAGTTGTTGAAACTTCAATTATATGCAAGCCTAAGACAAAATGTCTCAAGTTAGAACTGCACAAGCAATATGCCGAGGTTAACTTCAGTCTGAAATGTCTGAAGTTCGAACTGCACAAGTAATATGCCAAGTTTAACTTCATACATATAGGTCTGGAGTTGTTGAAACTTCAATTATATGCAAGCCTAATCAAAATGCCTGAAGTTCGAACTACACAATTAATATGTCAAGGTTAACTTTAGTCCGAAATGTCTGAAGTTCGAACTGCACAAGCAATATGCCAAGGTTAACTTCAGTCCGAAATGTCTGAAGTTCGAATACCCAATATATGCCAAGGTTAACTTCAGACATATAGGTATGAAGTTGTTGAAACTTCAATTATATGCAAGCCTAATCAAAATGTCTGAAGTTCAAACTGCACAAGCAATATGCCGAGGTTAACTTCAGTCCGAAATGTCTCAAGTTCGAACTGCACAAGCAATATGCCAAGGTTAACTTCAAACATATAGGTCTGAAGTTGTTGAAACTTCAATTATATGCAAGCCTGATATCATATACACGATGGACTGAAATTTGCTTGCTATTGCTGAACTTCATACCCATGACAGTTTTCTTTCGATCTCCATGGTGATGCATGTAATTCCTCCTTTTTCACTACTAAAATTCTATTAAAGGTAACCAGAGATATTACATTAACCAGATTTGAATTAGCTTCACTGTCTCACAATCACACCATATGCAGACTAATTCTTGATTTTCTAAGATGGATAATTTCTTTTGTGAGTTGTATACATTCTTGTCACGAAAATATGATCGGATTTTCTCACAAAATAGACCAAATTGATAAATTGTAATTGTGGTAGAATAATAACAATTCGATATAATGCTTAACAAAATGTTGCCAATCAACCTTATCAAAACTCTCAATCAATTATAGGGTATAGGTTATAGTTAGTTGTCTGGGGTTACACAAATGGTTTTGGTCTTCAATATCTCAGCTTGATTAATGTTGGTCTTTGCGTTTGCTGATTCAAGTTGATTAATTTTTCAGGTTGTGGAAAGTTTTATGAATGGTGTTTTTCGTTGGGGCAATTTTTTTGTTCCACATATTTTTTAATTCTTGTAGTTTTGTGATGTTGTTTCTAATGTTGGAGAGAATGGTGTTTTGGTCTGTATGTGCACCAAGTTGATGCTAGAAATAAAATTATAAAATTGGACATTAGTGAAATTTTGTACTTTTTGTGCGCGCACCAAACTAGGATGGTTTTTAGTACTTTCCGTATATGTTGCGCGGACTCTTTAAAATGTTGCCATATTCGTATCGGATCCTTCAAAAATACACTATTTTTGGAGGATCTGACACGCAGCCAACGACATTTTCGAAGAATCCGAGCAACATAGCTTCCCGTGTGTACATTGGATTCATTGATGTAATCACGACTTACCAATATGAAAATGGAACAAAATTTTTTGTCTCAATTGTATTCTCAATGGTGTTCAGAAACTCTAATGGCAAGCTCATCAACCAACAAGAAAGTTATTGTAAAAAATCACTATTATAAGAGAGCCAAAAATGACATAAAATAATCGATTGTAATAACAAATTCATTACCAAATGAAACACAAAATAGCCAACCATCAGACAAATTGATCACATTATTTCAAATATTACAAACATTGCCTTCCAACTACTAACCTAAACCAAAGTTTTAAAAAAACTACAACGTTTCTTATGACAATTACAAATTTTTATTCTTTAACTGGTCAATTTTTAATAGACAAGCTAAAATGCCCACATAAGGACAGACAAGTATAAACCATAATATATTCTTCCTAGTCTTGCTTCTGGTTTTTGTTAAACTTTTAGCATCTCTATTTCACCTTCCAAATTTGTAATCTAATCCATGTAAGATGACAACTTCATCTCCATCATTTGCTCTTCTGATACTTTTTCTGCCAATATTAACTTTAGCTTCGTACTTTTGCATTATGTCATAAATGGCAAGTCTTCCTACAATATGAACATTGACAACTCCTTTAGTCATTATAAATCCAATGACTATATGGTAAAACTAAAGTACCAACACCATTATTCATTCATATACGATAGATGATAAAATTAAAGCACCAACACCCTTAGCCATTCATGTTTAGCGGTCACAATACCAATTAAATATATTATAACACCATTTTTAAAAAATGCAATGTTTCATAAAACACATTATTTATCAGACGTCAATGTTTGAATTTGCACTATCTCAGGCGAACTTCAGACGCTGATATCTGAAGTTTGTATACCTCATGCAAATTTAAGGCTTCACTGTAGACCTCGATGTCTGAAGTTTGCACTACCTCAGGTGAACTTCAGACGCTGGTATCTGAAGTTTGTAATCCTCATGCAAATTTAAGGCTTCACTTTAGACCTTGATGTTTGAAGTTTGCACTATCTCAGGCGAACTTCAAATGCATATATATGAAGTTTGTACAACCTCAGGTAAATTTCAGTCTTCACTTTAGAACTCGATGTGTGAAGTTTGCACTACCTCAGGGCGAACTTTAGATCCCGATGGCTGAAATTTGCACTGCTTTTGGGTGAAGTTCAAACCCTGATGTCTGAAGTTTGCACTGTAATAGGCGACCTTCAGAACTCCATGTTTGGAATTTGCACTACAACACTTCAGACCTTGAAAATAGAGATAATTATAATATCATTTTGAAACACGAGATTTTATACAATTTATTCCTTTTCTGGAATGAGTAATGATAATAGGCTGAATTCACATAGTTTAGCGTATATTTATACTCTAACTTAATGATGCTTTACGGTCTTAAGTGTGTTAAATGATGATAAATTGGCTCTAATGGTGATTTTTGTGTTTCACAGGAGTACAATAAGCTATTGAGGAGTTATGACGGTGATCCGGGCAAATTTGAAGAATAACAGGCCATGGGGTAATTTTAAGGTGATTTGAAGGCTGGAGATTTATCGAGGCAGTACGAAACCCCATTACCGCGGGTTGTAGCACGACCTTAGCGCGCCCACGCTAGTCCATCTTTCCGGAGGCAGACAGAAACCCCATTAGCGCGAGTGTAGCGTGCCCGCGCTAGTCCAGACGGGAAATATACTTTGAAAGGGTACTTTTGGAAGTTCGGGGCCAATCCACTTAACCTATAAATGGTTCAATTTTCCCAAAGGAGTAGATTATCCAGGTTTAGAGTTTAGAACAAGAAAATCAAGGGCAAAAGGCAAAGAGGCAATTGGGCATCAATCCATATCTCATTCTCTTGTGATTTTTATCATTATTCATGAATTCTTTTGTAGTTTTTATTATTGTTATGAGTAGCTAACTTTTCTAATATAAGGTTTTGGTGGAACCCGTTGGGGGATGACTTTATTGTGATATTAATATAGTTTTGGTTGGTTGTTAATCTCTATTTGTTCAACTACGTTCTTGTTGTAGTTAATTGAAAGGATTCTCAATTAGTTGTGCCTATTTATTTTGTATCTATTTGAGAGAGAGCGAATATTTAGGTAGTTGTTTGAACAACATCACTTCCGGAGTATAGGCGAGAGTCATAACCGAGGGTTTAGAGGTTGGATTAGAGATAACGATACCTCGGGTGCAATCTAAAGTGAACTGTAATGCAATCTAGCTAGCGTAACTTGAGAGAGTGCGTCTAGTAAATTATCATAATTACTTGAGAGAGATTTATGGTAGCTGGAGTGTTCATGATTGATAAAGACAACTAAATCAAAACTATAAGAAGTATCAAAGAAGGAAGTTCACCAACGGGGGAAACCATAACCTTAGACCTTTATCGTATTTGTTTACACCTCAATATTAGTTGTCTTTTAGTTTATTTAATTTCATTCAGCTGTAGTAGTAAAAATACCGAAAAGTGATATTCATAACCTTTGGGAAATTGATTATTGAGAATCGAGTAGTCTAACAACAATAATTGATAGGTTAATTCCCTGTGGGATTCGACTCTGAGCTAAATACTCAGATTATATTTGCAACGCCCGCTTAGTCTTTTTATAAGACATAGTTGAGCGTGATCAAACTTTAGCGCCGTTGCCGGGGAATTAACGATGTTATCAATTAGAGTTGGAAGAAATACAAAATTATTAAGTATAGTCAATTTTCTTCAATTTTCATCTATACATTGAAATTTTAACGTTGCTAACTTGGTTGTACATGTGCATGCCTAGAAACTCATCGAGAACTGATGAAGTATTTGAAGCCTTATCAGACCCCGAGAAAGTTTTCAAGGCCTTGAACCGGGCAAACCGGAAAAGAAAACAACAACCATCAATTGAACAACTTGAACCCGACATGGAAGATCTAAACAACATGAACAACAATGGGGACGACGTGGTAGACCCTGTTGCGCAGATAGTGGAAGAGGCTTCTTTATATGACTGGGCACAACCCACGGTGGAGAACTTGGCCATTGCGATACTAGTCCCACAGATACAGGATGAGTCCTTTCAGATTACAAATAATATGCTGCACTTGCTGCAGAACAAGGGACTATTTTCAGGGTCATACATTGAGGACCCCCAACAACATTTGAAGAATTTCCTGTCGATTTGCAAGACTCAGAGGCAGCCAAACGCCACTCAGGAAGTGATAAAACTATTGTTGTTCCATTCTCAGTGACAGGAACAGCCCAGACTTGGCTAAACTCGCTCCCCATTAATTCCATTACCACGTGGGAGGAGTTAGTTAAGCAGTTCGTGAACAAATTCCATCCACCCAACAAGACAACTCAACAAATTGATGAAATCTTGAGCTTCAGATAGAAGCCAACTGAAACATTGCAGGAAACATGGGAACGATTTAAAGGAATGTTGGTTATTTGTCCGCACCATGGTATTCCAGAGCAGATATTGGGGCAGCGTTTTTATATGGGTCTGGCGGATACTGTAAAGGCAAATGTAGATGATTCAGCTGGTGGAGCATTCTTGAGCAAAACATGGAGAGAAAGCCGGATCCTGCTTGATAAAATGGCACAGAATTCAGGGTGGACAACCAGGAATGCGCCTATTACTCATGTAGTTCATTCAGTGCCCTTTGAACCATCCAATACTCTTGCTGAGAATCTAGCCACCTTGATAACACAGATGAGCATACTAACTAAAAAGGTGGGGGAATCAGGGCAAAAGCAGCAGGTACATATCATGGATACAACCAATGAGGGCTTATGCACATCTTGCATTAGTCAACCATTTGGTAATAAGTGGAATGCAGAGTGTGATCACCTTCCTTACCCAGAAAACATGAATTATGTGTCAAATTATGGAGGCCAGAGACAGGGGGGACAAAACTGGGGTCAGCATGTTCAACCGTATAGACCACCTTACCAGCAACAGAACAATGAAAACATGGGTGCCATGAGACCTCATGGTAATGTGGCACCTTATCAGAGTGCACAAGGTTATAACAATCAAAATCAGCAGCAAGCATACCACCCTTCTCAGCAACAACATGGGGGGAGGCAAAAAGATGGGTTTTCCAGGCTTGAAGCGATGATGCAATAGGTGATTGGGTCGACTCCCAAAATGAGTGAGAGAGTAGATGTACATGATGCAGCTATTAAAAATATTGAAGTGCAGTTGGGCTAGATATTTATGGCAGTGAACAATCGTCCTCTTGAGACTTTACCTGTAGATACTCAGGTGAATCCTAAGGACCATGGCCTGAAGCAGATGATGGCAGTGAGTCTCTGCAATGGCAGAGACTTAGACTTGGAACAAGAATTGGCTCGTGAAATCAGGCAGGCAGAGACACTAGTACCAATGCCAATCGAAATTAATGATTCCACAAACTTGACCAAGGTAACAGTACAAACTGCTGAAGGAGAACCTAGTGGGCAGAGTGAGGCTGAAAAGGAAGTGGAAATAACCCCAGAGCCAGTAGTTGAGGTGGTAGTTGAGAAATAAAAATCCCAAATCACTGGGAAGAAGAGACCGCCAGCCCCATTCCCTCAAAGGCTGGCCAAATACCAAAAGGATGAGCAGTACAAAAAGTTCTTGGATATGCTGAAGCAGATACAGTTAAACATCCCTTTGATTGATGCTCTGAAAGAGATGCCTGGGTATGCGAAGATGATGAAGGACTTGATGTCCCGAAAGTTTGATTTCCAAGACTTGGAGACTGTGACTTTGACTCAGACTTGTAGTGTTGTGGTAACACGACCAATAGCAGAAATGTTGTCTAATCCAGGGAGTTTTACAATTCCCTGAACCATTGGAAATTTAGCTTTTGCCAAAGCACTGTGTGATTTGGGGGCCAACATTAATCTAATGCCCCTGGCCATTTATAAGAGACTGGGTATTGGTAGAGCCAGACCAACATCCATGTTACTACAACTAGCTGATAGGACGGTGAAGAGACCGTCGGGTATTCTGGATGATGTTTTGGTGCAAGTGGGGAAGTTTGTGTTCCCTACCTATTTTGTGATACTAGACTATCGAGTGGATGAAGATATTCCCATAATCTTGGGCAGGCCATATTTGGCCACAGGCAGAGCTCTCATTGCTTGTGAGACTGGGGAGCTCAAGATGAGGCTTAATGATGAAGAAATCACATTCAATGTGAAGAAATCCATGAGGCGACCGAGTGAGTTTGCCAACTACTCTCTAATTGATGTTGTGGATGTGATAGTAGAGGAATATGATGCGTCCTTAACTATTGAGGACCCCCTTGATGCATGTTTAATGAATTTAGATGAGGTAAATGGGGAGGAATTGGCAGAGTGGGTGTTAGCACTTGAAGGTAAAAGAGTATGGTCGAGGGCTCTCGAGTTTGAACCATTGCACTTAGAGAAAAGAGAGATCCCGCCAGCCAAGCCCTCTGTGGAAGAACCTCCCAAACTAGAGTTGAAACCATTGCCAACCCATCTCAAGTACACATTTCTAGGCCCTAATACTACGCTACCTGTTATTATCTCATCCAGTTTGTTAGATGTGTAGGCAAATCAGTTGTTACAGGTACTCTCAGAGTGCAATACTGCCATTGGATGGACCATGGCAGATATCAAAGGGATCAGCCCAGCATATTGCATGCACAAGATTCTCCTGAAGAGGGACACAGACCTTCCAGGGAACATCAAAGGCGCTTGAACCCAAACATGAAGGAAGTGGTGAAGAAAGAAACCATCAAGTGGTTAGATGTTGGAATCATTTTCCCCATCTCTGACAGCAGCTGGGTCATCCCAGTGCAATGTGTTCCAAAAAAAGGTGGCATGACGGTTGTAAAGAATGACAAAAATGAGTTGATATCTACAAGAACCGTCACGGGCTGGAGAATATGCATGAATTACAGAAAGCTGAATCTTGCCACCCGTAAAGACCACTTCCCACTTCCCACTTCCCTTCATTGATCAGATGCCCTAGAGGCTTGCAGGGAGGTCTCACTTTTGTTTCCTGGACGGGTACTCGGGGTACAACCAGATTTCAATCACCCCGGAAGATAGGGAAAAGACCTCCTTCACATGCCCCTATGGGGTATTTTCCTTCAGAAGGATGTCATTTGGCCTATGCAATGCACCCACCACATTCCAAAGGTGCATGATGGCCATATTCATAGACATGGTAGAAGACACCATGGAGGTATTCATGGATGATCTTTCAGTTGTGGGAAATTTATTCGAGGAGTGCCTAGCAAACCTGACCCGTGTCCTAAAAAGGTGCATTGAGACGAATCTTGTGCTTAACTAGGAGAAGTGCCATTTCATGGTACAAGAATGGATCGTCTTGGGGCACTTGGTGTCAAGTAAAGGAATTGAGGTGGACCGAGCTAAAGTCGATGTGATAAAAAAACTTCCACCTCCAACATCAGTCAAAGTTATACGTAGCTTCCTTGGGCATGCCGGGTTCTACCGGCGATTCATCAAAGACTTCTCCAAGATCGCCAACCCCCTCTGTAAGTTGCTTGAAAAAGATAACCCCTTTGTGTTTTCTAATGATTGCAGGGTAGCGTTTGAGGAGCTGAAAAAGCGGTTAGTCACAACACCAATCATCGTTGCACCCGACTGGAAGCAACCGTTTGAACTCATGTGCAATGCCAGTGACTATGCAGTGGAAGCCATGTTGGGCCAGCGCAAAGATAAAATAATGCACCCAATTTTCTACACAAGTAGGACTTTGAGTGGAGCTCAGCTGAACTACACGGTGACCGAAAAGGAGATGTTGGCAATAGTGTTCACCTTTGACAAGTTCAGGTCTTACTTGATCGGGTCGAAGGTGATTGTGTACACTAATGAAGCAGCCATCAGAGACTTGGTTGAGAAAAAAGAGTCTAAGTTGCGCCTAATTCGTTGGGTGTTGCTTCTTCAAGAATTTGACTTGGAGATTCGTGACCGTAAGGGCATGGAGAACCAAGTCGCTGACCACTTCTCACGTCTTGAAGGTGCTGAGAATGCAAATGAATCGGAGGATATTCTGGAAACCTTTCCAGACGAGCAGCTACTCGCCACGAGGTAGATGATGTGCCATGATATGCAGACATTTCAAACTACCTGGCATGTGGTATTGAACCTTACGAACTCTCTTCTATCCAAAAGAAAAGGTTTTATCGTGATTGCCGCAATTACTGTTGGGACGAACCTAATTTGTTTAAAATTTGCATTGATAACATGATCCGGAGGTGTGTCCCCGAGATAGAACAATTTTCTATTTTGCAGGCTTGTCACGCATCACCATATGTAGGACATTTTGGAGGAGTTCGGACAACAGCTAAGGTGCTAGAGGCCGGGTTCTACTGGCCTACTGTGTTCAAAGATGCTCACCAATGGGTGAAGGGCTGTAACGAATGTCAAAGGACGGGGAACATATCCTGTTGTCATGAGATGCCCATGAATCCAATACAAGAAGTGGAGGTGTTCGATGTATGGGGGATTGACTTCATGGGTCCCTTTGTCAGCTCTTACGGCAATAAGTATATACTTGTTGCTGTAGACTACATGTCCAAATGGGTAGAAGCTGCAGCGTTCCCCACCAATGATGCAAGAGCGGTGGTGGGGTTCTTGAAGAAAAATTCACCCATTTTGGGACCCCAATGGCTATTATTAGTGACGGAGGCACTCACTTTTGCAATTGTGTCTTCGAGAAGCTGCTAGCCAAGTATGATGTGCGCCATAAGGTGGCAACCCCTTATCACCCTAAGACGAGAGGGCAGGTAGAGGTATCAAACCGTGAAATCAAGAGTGTGTTGACCAAAACAGTAAACGCCACAAGAACTGATTGGGCGAAAAATCTTGATGACGCACTCTGGGCCTATAGGACTGCATTTAAAACACTAATTGGTATGTCTCCGTACAAGCTGGTATTTGGTAAGGCCTGTCACCTGCCTGTGGATCTAGAACGTCGAGCTTGGTGTCCATTAAAGCAGTTGAACATGGATCTCGATGCTGCGGGAGAAAATCGAGTCAAAGAGCTGCATGAGTTGGAAGAGTTCAGATATCAAGCATTTGAGAGCACAAGGCTATATAAAGAGAGAATGAAGAGGTTACACGAAAAAAACATTGTGGACCGAAATTTCAAACCCGGAGACAAAGTATTGCTCTACAATTCAAGATTGAGATTGTTTCCGGGTAAGCTCAAGTCCCGATGGTCTGGACCATTCAAAGTGGTCGAAGTGTTTCCTTCTAGTGCTGTGGAAATTGCTGTTGAAGATGGGTCTAACGCCTTCAAGGTCAATGGACAAATTGAAAATGTATGTGGGGATGAATGAAACCAGTGAGCTGGCTGTGGTGCATCTTTTTGAACCTCAGAGGCTGAGCGAGCCTTAATTGCGCTCATTCTGCGTCGTGCCGCGATGGTAAATCAGGCGCTTCATGGGGGGCAACCCATTGATTGTTGTACTCGTCGTGCCGCGATATTAAATCAAGCGCTGGTTGGGAGGCAACCCAATACATATAGTGTTTATAGTATAAAATACTAACATATGCAGGTGTGCGAGAAAAGGGGTGAACACAGGACCCCAAGAAAGAGGAAAACAAAAGAATGATTTCTGCTGACGCCTGGTCTCACTTCCTCGCCTACTTCGCCACTAGCGCGGCCGCACTAATCTCGCGCCAGTTGGGTTATACACTGTCCCTCAACCCCTGGACTAGCGCACCCGTGCTATTCTAGCGCTAAGTTCGCGCTAGTCCGTCTCGACACAGGTAAGTTTTTCGGGTTAATTATTTTATTTTGTTATTTTCTTCTTGTAATTTTCCCGACCACCCAATTAATTTTCTATCAACCCCAACCGACCCAACCCCTTCCACTACCCCCACTTTCCTTCTCAAGATAGAACTCCACCCTCCCATAAACCCTTCCCCTTCTTCTTCTTCTTCTTTTCCTCTTCATCTTACCCCCCCACCAAACGCACACAAACCCTGAATTACGCACTCCATTCCACAAATCAAGCACTCCCATCTCTATGTCTTCTTCAACCCCCATTACTCCATCTCCCTCCTTCAACTCTACAGGTATGTATTTCTCACACTATTTTTTTTTTGTAACTTTGTTTTTCTTTTCCATTGTTTACACAAATTGTAGCTTTTTCTTATTTGGTAGCCGTACTGGGTGATTTGTACTGAAAAGAGATGACATAGAGAGTGTGGGGTGCTGTGATTATGTTGGGTTATTGTGGTGGTGCTTCATATCCATTATTGAGTGCTTGGGGTTTAAATTGTTAATGGCCACCACATGTTTGTAAAAAGGCCCCAGTAGAGGGAAGTAATGTGACTGATTTTGTGGTGAAGTCTAAGTAACCATAGTTGGGTCACCCTATTGTACTGAGCTAATATTGTGCTAATTGTAGGTATCATGCCTCCATACAAGCGTCAAGCCACAGAATCCTCCTCGAGTCGTCCGGCAAGAGCCTCCACGGAGGAAGGCCCTGAAAATCAGTTGACTCGAGGCCTTTCAATAGCCACAAGTTTGTCTCAGCGAAGGCTCAGGACAAATTCGCTGAAAAAGAGGATAAGACAGTTGTACCTGAGCAGGCCATGGACTCTGAAGCCATCAGATGAACTGTCCTAGAATGTATGAGGTGTTAATGCAGCGTCGCCTGGATGTTTTCTTTGAGGAACATGATGAGGCAAATGCCATGATTGTCCGGGAATTTTATGCCAATGCTCTGGAGCACGAAAACTATGTGGTAACAGTGCGGAGAAGGCAAATTAATGCCTCAATAGAGAACATTCAGACAATGTACAGGCTACCTCTACCAACGGCTGGTTATGTGGGTGCCTACCAGACCTATAGTGGAAAAATGACTCCCTGGGATACGTTCACCACGGCCATCTATCGATCGGGCGTCGCGTTGAAGTGGTACAAATATGGGAACAAATTCCACTCCTCGGCCCTCATGTTTGAGGCCAAATGCTGGTTGTACCTGATCAATAGTCGACTCTTGCCATCCAAAAACACTTCGGAGGTGAACATTCTTCGAGGGTGTTTGATTTGGTGCTTAATGGTAGATGCACCGTTCGATGTGGCCCGGGTAATTCATGAAGAGATGTTTGTCCGCATGAAGGTCCAAAGGTATGGGTTTTTCTACCCATCGCTTGTTACTCGATTGTGCATTGCGGGTGGGGTGCCAGGCGACTTTGCTGTAGATGGTCGGGTGCCTGAGGTAAACCCCTTCAAAGATGAAAGAGTTACTACAGGCAAGGAGGCAGTGGCGGCAGATGAGGAATTAGTGGGGCATGACTCTAAGGAAGATGAAGCGGAGAAGGAGCATCAACAGGGAGGTGAGGACACTTAGCACATGGAGGAGGAGCAGCCTGTTCAGGAGTAGGCTGCGGATGTTGGAGGCCCATCTAGGGCCAGTCGGGGACACCGGTTAGACCACCTAGAGCAAGATGTGGCTGGGTTGAGGACCTCGGTGACTGACCTGGGGACTCTTGTTGATGAGATGGCCACCCAGCAGAAGATATCTGAGAAGAGGAGCGTAGGTTGGCTCCGCGCCCTGGGTCGTGCGTGCAACATGGACTCAGGCACCGTCTCCGACCAGGATTGAGCTGTCAGGGAAGTCCTCTTTCCTTACTCTATTTTTAATTGGCCATGAGGACATGTCCTCATTTTAAGTGTGGGGTAGGGGATGGATTCCCTGTTTTGTTGTATGTTGTACAATTATGAATTGCTTGCTTTAGTTTGTGTTTAACTTGGTCGAATTGTAGTTTTGGTTTATGTTTTCTTTTTATACTCTATTTTAGTTGTTTGTTAGGTATAATTAATCAAATCTTCTTGGCCCGACGACGTATCCCTTCGGTGGGGTTCTTGAGGATCCAAGTCGGTCGAAAAATAAAAAAAATAAAAATAAAATCAGAAAATTTAGTGGACTCTTCCTGATGACGTATTTCTTAGGCAGTTTTCTTGAGGGAGGTTAGTCCAAAGAAAACACCAAAAATATTTTTGTTTTTTTTTCTTTTTTAGGTAGTTTAGTAACTCCCCCTTGGTTTTTCTTTTGACCGCGTTTCTTTTCCAAGGTTTTAGCTTGAATCGGGTATAACTAGCTTCTTCTTTTATTTTTAGTTGTTAGGAATCCTTTGGGCAAGGTGCTGAATGATAAAATGCTACCCTTAGGGTGTTACACCCAAACACCGTGAATCCTAGAGTGTGATGCTTAGGCTCACCTGTTGACTCTTGTAGAATGCCTTAATGGTGCATGTTGCAACTAACTTGAATGCTCAATGGAGTGTTTTGATGAACCAATTTGGGTTGAATTATGTGCCATGTGTGTGTGAGGTATTTTGCATCTTATTCTATGTCTGCATTTGGTACCTAGAATTTGCCCCTTGTGTGTACAAATCGAAATAGAAGTTTATTTAGTCTTAGAAGGGATATAGGCATTTCTTTGTTAAGCTAGACACAAATATGTACCCACCTGAATGTAATTAACCATAGTCAACCCCTTTGAGCTTATAAGCCCGTTTCTTTGATAACCACATTATGAACCATAACCAATTATTTGAATAGCCTGTCTGTTTGAACCCGGTACCTCTCATGAGCACTTGAATTGTTAGCTGATATGTAAAAGTCAGAGTGTGGGGGTAGTGGTTTGATATGTAAGGAAAATCAAGGAAATAGAATGAAAGGTGCAAAAGTGTAATAAAATGCAAAAGTGAAGGCCACTTAGAGAAAAACAAAAGAAAGAAAGAGGACAATAAATACATGTAGTCCTTGATAATTAGTGACATGAAAAGAAAGTTGCACCTAAAGAATAGTGGGGTAATTATGAAGTAAAGCATGGTGAAAGTTCTGGCCAAGCATGAAAATGGGATGAATGTTAATGTAATTGTATTAAAAGTGCTTAGGGAGGTTAGTCACTATACCCAAATGGGCAAGCCTATGGCGTATCTATGTGACATATGAATATTATTTTTTGAGAGTGAGTGAATTCTTTCGATTTAAATTTCCTGTTGTTCTTACTATTATCTTTTGTGGAACTACTCTCAATTGTGTGAAGTGAGGGCATGTGATTTATGAAAAAGAGGTAAGTCTTGACCTCCTTGTAGAGTATCTCGAGGAAGTAAGAGTATAGCGGGGCATGTAAGAGTCATCGCTTGAGGCATAGATGTTACACTGCTAGGTACAATGCTTGTAAAACGTTCGTGGTATGACACCTTAGGGGAGTGTTTGATGCAAAGAAACCTTGTAGGATGTAGTGGATTGCTCGAGGACTAGCAATGGTTTAAGTGTGGGGTGTTAATAATAGGCTGAATTTACATAGTTTAGCGTATATTTATACTTTAACTTAATGATGCTTCACAGTCTTAAGTGTGTTAAATGATGATAAATTGGCTCTAATAGTAATTTTTGTGTTTCACAGGAGTACAATAAGCTATTGAGGAGTTATGACGGTGATCCGGGCGAATTTGATGAATAATAGGCCATGGGGTAATTTCGAGGTGATTTGAAGGCTGGAGATTTACGAGGCAGTAGGAAACCCCATTAGCGCGGGCTGTAGCGCGCCCGCACTAGTCCAGCTTTCCGGAGGCAGACAGAAACCCCATTAGTGCAGGCATTAGCGCGAGGTTAGCGCTAGTCCAGACGGGAAAAATACTTTGAAAGGGGTAATTTTGGAAGTTCGGGGCCAATCCACTTAACCTATAAAAGGTTCAATTTTCCCAAAGGAGTAGATTATCCAGGTTTAGAGTTTAGAACAAGAAAAGCAAGGGCAAGAGGCAAGGAGGGCAATTGATATTAATATAGTTTTGGTTGGTTGTTAATCTCTATTTGTTCAACTACGTTTTTTTTGTAGTTAATTGAAAGGATCCTCAATTAGCTGTGCCTATTTATTATGTATCTACTTGAGAGAAAGTGCATATTTAGGCAGTTGTTTGAACAACATCACTCCCGGAGTATAGACGAGAGTCATAACCGAGGGTTTAGAGGTTGGATTAGAGATAACGATACCTCGGGTGCAATCTAAAGTGAACTGTAATGCAATCTAGCTAGTGTAAGTGCGTCTAGTAAATTATCATAATTACTCGAGAGAGATTTATGGTAGCTGGAGTGTTCATGATTGATCGAGACAACTAAATCAAAACTATAGGAAGTATCCAAGAAGGAAGTTCACCAACGGGGGAAACCATAACCTTAGACCTTTATCGCATCTGTTTACACCTCAATATTAGTTGTCTTTTAGTTTATTTAATTTCATTCAACTGTAGTAGTAAAAATACCGAAAAGTGATATTCATAACCTTTGGGAAATTGATTATTGAGAATCGAGTAGTCTAACAACAACAATTGATAGGTTAATTCCCTGTGGGATTCGACTCTGAGCTAAATACTCAGATTATATTTGCAAGCCCGCTTAGTCTTTTTATAAGACATAGTTGAGCGTGATCAAGTAACCTAAGAAAATGGAAGCGAAGACAAACATGAAAGTTTAGAACCGCTAACCCAGTTGCGAGCAATCTTACATCACCCAAATATTCACCATGGTCTAATCAATTGAGAAAGATATCTAATGACCGAGCTTGAGGTGAAAATAAAGAGAATATTCTATAAAGAATCTTCTTTTTATACTGGTAACCTGATTTATGGAAGATTACTCCTATGGTTTTAGCACATCCTCCCTCTTGGATAAAGAGATGATAGTGATCCAGTCGGAGGAGAAAGAAACTTGAGAGTAGAAGAAGAAATAAAGGACATAAAAGTCTTTTTCAGTTAACTTTAACCAAAAAATGGGTAATTGTGCACAAAACTTAAAATATCGGGAATAGGTTTGTATACAGTTAAAATTGGGCCCACCCGATTTTGCTATTTGATCGAGGCCAGGAAGTTACATCGAGGATCGATCTCGCAACGGAATATACTAAATCGCGAGGACAAGGTACCGAGTTCGGAATCGAGGCACCTGTTGA
Organism: Nicotiana knightiana; assembly: GCA_005239525.1. Classification (NCBI taxonomy): domain Eukaryota; kingdom Viridiplantae; phylum Streptophyta; class Magnoliopsida; order Solanales; family Solanaceae; genus Nicotiana; species Nicotiana knightiana. Next base: position 24,493 of record ML428673.1, on the reverse strand, counting down.
GATCGAGGCTAATAGCGATCGAAGCCAAATGAGACAGAGCTCGAGTAAGGTCAAAGATGGCACAATAACAGAAAGGCGAGATATTTCTGACTGGTCGAGGATCGTGGCGTAAATCTCGGAATATATCAAATCAAAAATGGTTAGTTAGCCAATCAAAGATTTTCCTTCTGTAATTAGAGTTATACCATAAGTAAAATTTCTCTACTATATAAAGGGGGTCCTAATCATTTGTAAGATCATCATTGACAGACATCAAAGCAATATAATTCTCTTTCTCGCTTACATTCTTGTTCATCGGCTTGTTATATTTTTATTAACCTACTCTTGCACCAATCAGTTCGAGGGTACTCTAACTGTAGGGATGAGTTCCATTCAAACAGTGGTTTGCTTTATTTTACCGTTGATTACAATTACTAATCTTCATATTTATCAGTTGGTGTTAAGTGAAATCACGTGTCCTTAAAACCACATTATAAGCTTAATTGTTATCCAATTTTAAGGGTAAACAGTTTGGCGCCCACCGTGGGGCTAAGGATAATAGTGATTGCTTAATACTGCTTCCGATAACACACACTACTTTATGCTTGTTCTTATAAGTGGCTTTTTTCAGGATAAAATATGTCAAACTCACAAACAACACCCACACATGGTGACAACGACCTCAGATTTCATGGGGAAAATGACAATATAGCCGCCCCAGGAATCGAAGTACCTCAGGATGACCTCGAGGGAGTACCAATTACAAATCCCGTCGACGTCAGTTCACATATTGCCCTAAATGCAAATTTGGGCGCTAATCCCGAAGGTAGCGTACGCAGGGAAGGTCGATCTGGTGGTCGAGGTACACAGGGCGGAGGAGACGGTAGAGTCAGCCTCCAATTGATATTCGATATGCTACAGGCTCAACAAGACTCTATAGCACAACTATAAAATCAGCATTGTGCACCAAGTGGGGTCGAATCTGAGCCTCCACCAGTAGTTGTTCACAGGGCCGAACCTGTATCGGAGAGATCGAACGCCAATGAATCGGGGACTGACCCTGCCATTATGAAAATGCTCGAGGAACTCACTAAGCGAATTGAATCAGGAGAAAAGAAAATAGAGGCAAATGACAAAAAGGTAGAAACATACAACTACCGGGTTGACCAAATACCAGGGCACCTCCGATTTTGAAAGGTATGGACTCGAAGAAGTTCGTGCAGAAGCCATTCCCTCCAAGTGCGGCTCCGAAGCCCATTTCGAAGAAATTTTTCCTGCCGATAATCCCCAAGTACAATGAAACCACCGATCCTAATGAGCATGTCATCTCTTATACATGCGCGATAAAGGGGAATGACTTAGAAGATGATGAGATCGAATCTGTTCTAGAAGAAATTTGGAGAAAATCTGTCGAAAGGGGCAATGATATGGTATCACAATCTGCCACCTAATTCCATCGATTCATTTTCCATGCTTGTGGATTCCTTCGTGAAGGCACACACTGGGGCAATAAAGGTTGCAACTAGGAAGTTGGACCTCTTTAAAGTGAGACAGAAGGACAACGAAATGTTAAGGGAATTTGTATCTCGGTTCCATATGAAACGCATGGACCTGCCCCGGGTCACAGATGATTGGGCTGTTCAGGCTTTCGCCTAAGGTTTGAACAAATGGAGTTCGGTAGCATCACGATAACTGAAGTAGAATTTAATCGAATACCCAACAGTAACCTGGGCTGACGTGCATAATCGGTACCAGTCAAAGATCAGGGTCGAGGATGATCAATTGAGGACCCCTTCCTGTTCCACCTATCCAAACAGGCCCGCTGGCAGAGTTTAAAGGTACATCGACAGAGAACCCCAATCGAACAAAGATCGGTATCAACCATACAACACAGGTCGTAGAACAACGGTCCAGGACGTAATCCCATCCGAAATGATCGAAGGAATGATCGAGGATAGAGCTCTCTAGGGATCATGAGCAAAAGTGGCTTCGATAAACATGTCGATCCCATAGAAGCACCACGATTATCAGAATACAATTTCAGCATCGACGCATCAGGTATTGTGTCAGCCATTAGGAGAATCAAAGATACTAGATGGCCCAGATCCCTATAGACCAATCCATCTCAAAGAAACCCCAGCCAGATATGCAAATACCATGGCACCCATGGTCATAGAACCGAAGACTGCAGACAACTAAGAGAGGAAGTGGCCCGTCTATTCAACAAGGGGAACCTTCGAGAATTCTTGAGTGACCGAGCTAAAAATCACTTCATAGATAAGGATGCAAATAGGAAAAACGAACAGGAGGAACCACAACACGTGATACATATGATCGTTGGTGGGGTCGACATACCACAAAGTCCCGTGTTCAAATGCACCAAGGTGTCGAACACCAGGGAGAAATGGACTCATGACTATGTACCAGAAGGCACCTTGTCGTTCAATGACAAGAAAATGGAGGGGATCTCACAACCCCACAATGATGCATTGGTAATCTCTATCCTTATGAATAAAATTCATGTTAAACGTGTTTTAATTGATCCAGGGAGCTTGAACAATATTATTCGATCGAGGATCGTGGAGCAACTCGGCCTACAGGACCAGATCGTGCCCGCAGCTAGGGCTCTCAATGGTTTAAACATGGCCAATGAAACAACTAAAGGTGAAATCATCCTACCAGTAAACATAGATGGGACTATTCAAGAAACAAAGTTCCATGTGATCAAGGGGGATATGAGATACAACACCCTGCTCGGAGGACCCTGGATTCACAACATGAGGGCAGTCCCTTCAACCTTCACCAAATGCTAAAATTCCTGACGCAGGATGGAGTAAAAATGGTGTATGGGGAACAACATCCTGCCAAAGAAATGTTCGCGGTCGATGAAGTAATACCTATATCGGCACTCTCGTCAGCAAAAAGATCGGAGTCAAATGGAAAAAAGGAGGTTAAATAGAAACCACAGGCACTAGCCTCGACCCAGTCGGAGAAGCAGGGAACGGATGAGGATGATGACTACCAGATCCCTCGATCCTTCATAATCCCTGAGGATTCTGACGCTACCAAATTTGACAGTCGAAGAGCTGGAGCAAGTCATACTAATCGAGTACCTGTCCGAGCGAAACGTATATCTGGGCATGGGGTTAACCCCTGAGCTCAGGGAAAAACTCATTAAATTTCTTATCGATAATGTGGATTGTTTTGCTTGGTCCCACCTAGATATGACAGGGATCCCACCGGAGGTCACTACACATCGATTAAGCTTGGATCCAAAGTTCCGCCCGGTAAAACAAAAGCAAAAGGCCACCGTCCGAGGTACAACATGCATTTATCAAGGACGAGTTAACCAAACTTCTTAAAATATGATCCATTCGGGAAGTAAAATATCCTGAGTGGTTAGAAAACATAGTCGTAGTCCCTAAAAAAGGGAACAAACTTAGAATGTGCGTAGACTATAAAGAGTTAAACAAAACATGTCCTAGTGACTCTTTTCCTCTACTGAATATCGATCGCATGATCGATGCCATGGCCAGCCACGAGATCCTTACTTTTCTCTATGCCTGCTCCGGGTACAATCAAATATAAATGAATCTGGAGGATCAGGAAAAGACTTTGTTCATCACTAAGTACGCACCTATTGTTATCATGTATTGCCGTTTGGACTAAAAAATGCTGGTGATACTTACCAACGCCTAGTAAATCGAATGTTCGAAGAACAAATAGGTAAATCAATGGAGGTCTATATTGAAAATATGCTATTTAAGTCCATGTGAGCAGAGGACCATTTGAAACATTTTCAGGAGACCTTCGATATACTAAGGAAGTACAATATGAAACTCAACCCGGAGAAATGTGCATTCGGGGTCGGTTCGGGCAAGTTCATCGACTTTATGGTATCAAATCAAGGGATCGAGATCAACCCCGATAAAATCAAGGCAATCGAAGATATCAAAATCATGGACAATGTTAAAGTTGTACAAAGATTAATGGGGCACATAGCTGCCTTAGGCCGATTCATCTCGACATCTTCAGATATGAGCCATCGGTTCTTGTCGCTTCTCAAAAAGAAGAACAATTTTGCATGGACCCCAGAATTCCAACAAGCATTAGAAGAATTAAAACGGTACCTCTCGAGCCCGCCACTGCTTCATACTCCGAAAGCGGACGAGCAACTCTATTTGTACTTAGCAGTCTCGGAAGTCGCGGTAAGTAGGGTCCTAGTTCGAGAAGAGAAAGGTACTCAATTTTTCGTCTACTATGTTAGTCAAACTTTAGGTGAGGCCAAGACCCGGTACCCACACTTAAAAAAATTGGTGCTTTCCCTAATAAGTGCCTCTAGGAAACTAAAATCATATTTTCAATATCACCCGATCTGTGTGGTGACTACTTATCCTCTTCGCAATATTTTGCATAAGCTCGAACTCTCGGGCCGATTGGCCAAATGGGCCATTGAGATCAGTGGGTACGATATCAAGTATCAACCCCGAACGACCATCAAGTCTCAAATCTTAGCGGACTTCGTGGCCGAATTTACACCAACCCTCGTACCCGAAGTTGAAAAGGAACTATTATTAAAATCGGGTACATCATCAGGGGTATGGACCCTCTTGACAGACGGCGCCTCGAACGTGAAGGGGTCCAGGATAGGCATCATTTTGAAGCCGCCCACAGGTAATATAATTAGACAGTCTATTAAAACTTCCAAGTTAACTAACAACGAGGCCGAGTATGATGCCATGATTGCAGGTCTCGAGCTAGCTAAGAGTTTGGAAGTAGAGGTCATTGAGGCCAAAAGTGACTCCCTACTTGTGGTAAACCAAGTCAACAGAACCTTCGAGGTTTGAGAATATCGAATGCAGAGGTACTTGGACAAACTACAGGTTACACTACATCGGTTTAAAGAATGGACCCTATAGCATGTACCTCGAGAACAAAACAGCGAGGTTGATGCCCTTGCAAATTTGGGATCATCGGTCGAGGATGAAGAAATTAGCTCGAGGATTGTCGTGCAAATTTCAAGGTCGGTAATTGAAAAAGGCCACGCCGAAATGAATTCCACAAGTATAACCTGGGATTGGAGGAATAAATATATCGAGTACCTAAAAAACGGGAAGCGTCTATCGGATCCTAAGGAATCGAGGACTCTACGTATGAAGGTCGCACGATTCACATTGGCCGAAGATGGAACACTATATAGAAGGATGTTCGATGGACCGTTGGCAATATGTTTGGGTCTCGGAGACACCGACTACGTCCTACAGGAAATTCACGAGGGCACTTGCGGGAATTATTCCGGTGCTGAATCATTGGTTCACAAAGTCATCAGGGCAGGATATTATTGGGAAAATATGGAAAAGGATACTAAAGAATTCGTTCGAAAGTGCGACAAATGCCAAAGTTATGCGCCGATGATCCACCAACCCGAAGAGCAACTCCATTGAGTCCTATCCCCATGGCCGTTCATGAAATGGGGAATGGATATCGTCAGCCCTCTACCATCGGCCCCAGGTAAAGCTAAATTCATTTTGTTTATGACTGACTATTTCTCTAAGTGGGTTAAAGAACATGCCTTTGAGAAAGTCAGAGAAAAAGAAGTCATAGACTTCATCTGGGACCACATTATATGCCGATTCGGGATGCCTGCCGAGATTTTATGCGACAAGGGAAAGCAATTCGTCGGTATCAAGGTGACAAAGTTTCTCGAAGACCATAAAATAAAAAGGATCTTGTCAACGCCATATCATCCTAGTGGGAACGGACATGCATAATTGACAAACAAGACCATCATTCAAAATCTAAAGAAAAGATTGAACGACGCTAAGGAAAAATGGAGAGAAATATTTCCCGAGGTCCTTTGGGCGTATCGAACAACATCAAAATCTAGTACGGGGGCAAAACCGTTATCTTTAGTATATGGCGCCGAAGCTCTGATCTCGGTCGAAGTCGGGGAACCTAACATCAGGTTTAGATATGCAACAGAAGAGTCAAATCACGAGGCTATGAATACAAGCCTTGAATTGCTAGATAAAAATTGGGAAGCCGCCCTCGTTCAAATTGCCGCATAGAAGCAGCGAATCGAAATGTATTACAATCGAAGAGCCAATCTTCGACAGTTTAAAATCGGGGACTTGGTTATGAGAAAGGTCACCCTCAATACTCGAGAACCAAACGAAGGAAAACTTGGCCTGAACTGGGAGGGGCCATATCAGGTCCTCGATATCGTCGGAAAGGGATCCTATAAACTTGGCAGGATGAATGGCGAACAATCACCAAACAATTGGAATGTATCGCTCCTCAAATGATATTACTGCTAAAGTACGACTTTTCTCCATTTTCATTTATATTTTATACTAACCAGCTTTAGGTGTTCGATCAAATACATCAAAGGATTCTCGAAACACGAAGTCCTTAGGTCTGAAAGCACGAGTTGCACTCTTTTTTCCTTAGATCGGTTTTTGTCCCAAATGGGTTTTTCCAGTGAGGTTTTTAACGAGGCAACCATTGTTCGTTCTAACTTAGAGAAATTCAACAGTATCTGAGGCTTCTTTACAATCAACCTCGAATAGTGGGAGGCATCACCCTCGGATATTTACAAGGAAAATACTTTGTGTCAACAGGGTCTCGATAGGTAAATTTTGTAAAGGGCCAAACGGTTGAATGAATCGTGTCTATGTAGATTATTTGAGCCCTAATGGAAAAACATGTACGCATGTATAATATATTGAAAGAAATATTTTTCCTTACCAGATGTTCCATGCCTTAGAAAAATTTATACTTTACAATTTTATACTTATGATCTATTGTGAAAACTGGCTTAAGGCCGATCACAACTGAAGTTCAAACAACGTACCCCATACTCGGGTACTACGGCTCAAAAAATTGACATGATCGAACTACTAAACCTCGAGATCGTAAGACCTTAAAAAGGCAATCCTCAGATTTTATAGGCCACGGCTACCCCACTCGGGGCTGACACTTCGAACAAGTTCAAAGTGTAACTGGGAAACAAATCTAAGAGGCAAATCCCTAACTAAAGGTTACAACCAAATCAACACGGTTCAGAGAAGTCCGAATTCCGTTATAAAATAGGCCTTCGAATACTTTTATAAACCGGTTAAAAAGGCTATTCTCAGCAAAATGAAGAAAGGGTTTCGACAACGTCAACCCTCGAAAAATCCTTAGGGATATCGAATTGTTCGAACCTTCGAACAATTTTGTGCTAAGGCATAACAAAGCAAAGGGTTTCAATAACACCAACCCTCAAAAAACCTAATGGGTACAGATTTATCTCGTGCTAAGGCACGACGAATTTTTATATGATTAACTTTTAAGCCAAAAAGGGAAAAAGCCATTCTTTTGAGGCCATATTGGCCCAATTCAAGAGCCTAAGGGCCGTTTCATTTTCTAGGTTCGAGGAATCATCCTCACTCAACTAAGACCTAAGGGTCATCCTATTTCGAGTTCGAGCAAGTACTCACTCGACTATAAAAATTACATTAGTCCGACTTCGATCGAGTTGCCTAAGCTTCGAACTTACGAACAAAATTTTCATAAGGCATAAGTGAATCAAAATTTTCATAAGGAATAAGCGAATAAGAATTTTTCACAAGGCAGAAGTCGAGATAAAGACAAAATAGAGAAAAAAGAAACGTTTTATACATATGAATATATTTACAAAGGACCGTTCAGGTTCCTACACAAAAAATCAAAAGAGAAAAATTCTAAGATTCCTAATTTTCCTTGGGGGAAGATTCTTCTCCATCGGGGTCTTCCCCATCCTCGGACCCGCTCTTGCTTCTGTCATCATCATCGTCATCGGAGGAGGCCAGTGCCCTAGCATCATCTTCATGCTCTTTGGCCTTCTGAATGTCATCAGTAAGATCAAAACTCCGAGCATGGATATCCTCGAGGGTTTCTCTCTGAGATTGGAACTTGGCGAGTTCGGCAGCCCACTGTGCCCGAGTTTGGGTAGTCTCGACAGCTTTTCTTGCTTGGGCTTGAGAAGCCTCAACATCAGACCAGTAAACGACCACGATTGCATCCGCCTCGACCTTAGTCTTCTTAGCCTCCGATTTGGCCCTTGCAAGTTTGGTGGCCAGCTGAGCCTCGAGCTCCTCTATCTTCTTGGCATGTGCCAAGCATTTCTCTTTCACGCTCCGAAGCTTATTTTCGGCTGATGACAACTGGGCTCGAGCAACCTCTTTCTCCTAGGCGAGGCAGTCCATATTTTCTTTCCACCCCAAGGTCTCCTCCTTCATCATGTTGACCTCCTCACGGGACTGCTCAATCCTCTCGATCTTCTGCTGCAGCTGTGGGATTGAAGTGTTAGCCACCGTTCTTGAATCAAGCCCATGATCTTTTAAGATTGTCATTACCTGCTCGATCAGGTCGGTCTGATCCTTGTGAGCCTTATCCAATTCGGCTTGGAGGTCCTTCATCTCCTCATCTTTTTGCCTGCAGAGAAGTTTGAGGGCATTCTTTTCCACCGAAAGCCCTTGAAGGTCGGCCTCACATCGGCTAAGCCCGACTTGGGATTTGGAAAATGCCTCATGGTGGAGTGCCAAGGCCTATATGGAAAGAAGAAAAGAAGCCAGACACGAAAAGAAGAAATAAACGTAACGTATGAAATCAACAAAGGGAATTAAGACTTACCCGATTCAGGATTTGTTGAGCCTCATCAAAGAGACTCGATGCTTCACTAAGGTCAGAAGAATCATCGGCCCTGATAAAATAACCTCGGAAGGGGTCCTCCACTCCGGGGACTCCGTTTACCTCGGGGGTCTTCATAGCTTGGGCCTCCCGAATTGCCCCCTCGGGAAATGCAGGCAAAGTTAGCGAATCTCCAATTTCAATTGCCTCAAGTGGGTCTCTTGGGGCATTCTCTTCAATTCGAAGGGCCTCAGAGCCGGCTCCTTCAGACGTACCCCCCGTTTGCTCATTTCTGTGGGAGGTATCTTCGATCTCTGATGACTCGGGGACTTTGCCCGAGTCCTTTTCCAAAACTCCCTCAGCTCGAGGTGGGATCTCATCAACCACCATCAATTCAGTGGCGTTTGGGGCCTCGATGGTCTTTTTCACTCAGGCCATGATGTGTCGGAGAATTTCGGCACATTTAATACCAACTGCTTAGATTTTAGCTTGTTTCAAATGCAATTGTCTGTTATACTTGTGTAATTTTGATGTGTTCAAGTGCATGAGGCTTGAGGACCCAAAAACATGGAAATGAAAACAAAAAGCTGCAAAAGAGCAAGAAGAAGACAAAATTTGATCACAAACTCAACATGCGGACCACAAACTAAACAGGCGGACCGCAAAATGCTCAAGGAGACCGGAAACCACAACAGGTTGTTTGGCCAATCCAAGCGAAGGAAATGCGGGTCCATTATGCGACCGCATAACAAGTATGCGAGCCGCATAATGGATCACAAACCTCCAGTAGGAGTTGCTGAGATCAGAAATGCGATGGCAAGATGCGGTCGCATATCAACAATGTGGACCGCATAATCAATATGCGATGACTACCTAAAACCTAGGTTGTGAAGATGCGATGGAATTGAAGAAGAATGAGAACCGCATGTCTGTTATGCGACAGATATGCGGTCGCATAGTTGAGCTAGAAGGGTATTTTTTCCGAAATTGGCCCCGATCTTTAGCCCACTATAAATAGATTTATTAGGATTTTGTGAGGGAATCTAGTCTGAAAAAGGAGCTACATTCCAAGCATTGAATATTCCCATCTTTTGGAAGTTTTAGAGTGAAGAATCTTGCACTTTTGTAAGCACTATGACATTTAATATTCTCTTCTTTTTGTATTTTAGCATGTGTGGCTAGTTTTAAATACTAAGGTTGTAGACCCTAAATGGGTGTAATGTTAATGGGTGTTTACAATTGAATATATATATAATGGTTGGTTGATATATATTTATTTCTCATTATTTATTTATTGTTGGTGGTTTCAAACATTAAAAAGTGTCATTATACTCTTTCTTTACTTGGAAAAGTGGGTTAGGGTTTGGTAGAAGTAAATATAAAAAACTCGAGGCTTTAAACCTTGTTTAATAGAATCGCTTAGGAATAAATGTATTTTATTTGGCATAAATTGATTATTATTAATTGAAACTCTTTTATATTTGGAAATTATTCAAGAGGAAATACGACTTAACTATTGGAAAATATTGGGTAGTCATTTAGAAATCATTTGCATATCAAAAGGACCTTCCATTAGAAATATAGCATATTAACACCGAGTGCATTACATTTCATTAAAGGGGACACAACCTTGGTTTAGTTAATCAAATTAATTACAATATTATAAAATTATACTTGTTATTATTTCATTCAATTACAACACACTCAATTACAATACTCTTGTTACGCTAACGGAATAGAATCATGATTTAAGTTAAGCTTCACACTATTCAAGTAATCCTTTCACGTCTATTCCCTATGGGATTCGACCCCAACCTAGTTGGGTTATTATATTTGACATCGAACACTTTATACTATTTTAAGGTGTAATTTGAGCGTATCAAATCGCCGTTGCTGGGGAATACGGTTTTGAAATTACTAACTAGTGTGCACTTTACTTTACATCTTTTCTATTCCATCACATTTTGCTTGCTTTGTTTGGTGTGCTAGGTAAGAATGGCCGATTATGATGAAGAGGAGAATACCTTTGCAGACATTGAGGAATATCTTGATGATACCAACGTTATCCTTCCTCCACGGGTTGAAGCTGCTACATTCAAAGTAGAGCACGGGTTAATCCTAATGCTTAAGGAAAAAGGATTATTCTGGAACTCTATTGATGATGATCAAACGGAACACCTTAGGAATTTCTTGGGTGTGTGCTCCATGCATAAACATAATAATGTAACAGATGACGCCCTGAGATTGCGAGTGTTCAAATACTCATTGACTGGAGAAGCGAGAAAGTGGATTCAAAATCTACCTCCTCAATCTATCACTTCTTGGCCCGAACTTGTCCGTGCCTTCTTGTACAAGTGGTTACCACAGAGCAAGAAGTCTGAGCCTAGAGATAAAATCTTCTTCTTCAAACAACTACCAGGTGAACACTTACATGAAGTGTGAGACCGATTCAAGTTATACTTAGTGAGGTCACCGAACCATGATTTTACGGATGCTATTTTGATGGAGAAGTTATACATGGGTTTGGATCCATTGTCCCAGTCCATAGCCAAAAACACAGCAGACGGATCCTTCATGGACAAATTATTTGCCACGATTATGCAGATTCTGGATAAAATGGCCAAACACAATCAAGCATGGCACTCAGAAGATGTTAGTGGTGTAATTTCTTATGGTACTCCGTCTCTCACCAACATGATCAAAGAAAACCAAGAGAGAGACCAATTGATTGTCGGGCTTGCCACAAACATTGATGTGCTAACCAAGATGCTCACGGAAAGTCAGACAAAGAAGGTAAATATTGTGGAAGATATGCAACCAATGGGAAATCAAGAATTCGAAGAAGCCAACTATGTCCATAATCCTCAAGGTGGGTATCACCAACAAAATCAATGGAGGCCAAACCCACAAGGGCAAGGCCAACAAAATTGGCGCAATGATCAAGGTGGGTCGAGTCAAGGCAATTGGAACAACAACAATAACAACTATGCCAACCAGAGTTCCAACCCTTATGTTCCACCAAAGGGGCACTATTCTAACTCCTCGCACTACAAGAAGGGTCCTTCAAATGAATCCAAGTTGGAAGGAATGCTTGAAAAAATCTTGCAAAATCAAGAGAGAGGTGATGCTACAATGAAGAACATGTCTGAAATAGTGGGGTCACATACCGCCTCTATACAAAAGTTTGAAACGCAAATGCGAGACTTGTCAAGAGAGAAAAATCCAAAGCTCAAAGGTACCCTTCCAAGTGATACAATCGTCAACCCAAAAGGGAATGTGAGTGGTCCATCTTCTCATTGCATGGCTATTACTACTAGAAGCGAGAAAGTACTTCAAGATGAAAATGAACAAGTAGTTGAAGTAGATGATCTTGAGAAAAAAGTGGAGGCACGAGTTGAAGTGCCGGTTGTTGTTGATAGTGAGAAGCCTTCCCAAGAGGTGAAATTTCAAAAATCAAGGCACGAAGAGGTAAGGGAAAAGGTGAAGGAACCCCAAAAGCTCCTCCACCAATTCCTCGACCTATTCCTCCATTCCCTCAAAGGCTTGCAAGAAGGGTAGATGATAGCAAGTTCGAGAAGTTTTATGATATGTTGAAGCAATTGTCGGTGAACTTCCCGTTCTTGGAGGCTTTCCAAGAGATGTCGGGATTTTCCAAATACTTAAAGGACTTGATGACCAAGAAGAGATTTACCAAGAATGAAGTGGTTAGTATGACTCGCCAGTTTAGTTCTATTATTGCTACGACAACCGTCAAGAAAAAGGAAGACCCGGGAGCATTCACCATACCATGTACTATCGGGTTGAGAGATTTTGCAAGGGAACTTTATGATAATGGAGCTAGCATCAACTTGATGCCTCTTGCTATTTACAAGCAAGCGGGATTGGGTTTTCCAAGACCTACGAGTATGAGATTGCAAATGGCTGATCGTACAATCAAGAGACCCGTGGGTATTGTTGATGATGTCCTAGTGAAAGTGGGGAAGTTCCTGCTCCCAGCCGACTTTGTTATCCTTGATTGTGCGGTTGACAAGGAAATTCCTATCATATTGGGGAGACTATTCCTTGACACGGTAAGAGCTCTGATGGACTCGGAACGAAATGAAATCAAGTTCCGAGTGAATGATGAGGAAGTCACCTTCCAAGCTAGTAAGGGTTTGAAGTTGCCGAATGCATAAGAAGGGATCTAGGTCATAGATGTTGTTGATGAGGTCGAGGATTCTAGTGACATGAAGATGGAGGAAGAGTGTCTCGGTGAGGTCTTCGCGGCCATATTGATAAATTTTGATGGTGAGGACATGGAGGGGTATATGGAAGCTGTGAATGCTATAGAAGGACGTGGGTCCTACACTTATGCACCGAAGAAGCTCTCTCTTGACTTAGAGAATAGAGCCACTCCTCCCGCAAAGCCTTCCATCATTGAGCCGCCACAACTTGAGCTCAAGCCACTTCCATCACATTTCAGGTATAAATTTCTTGGCTCTAATGATACTTTACCCGTAATTGTTTCCTCTTTGTTGGATGATATGCAGGTAGCTAAATTGTTGAATGTCTTGCGGGAACACCGACAAGCAATTGGATGGACAATAGCGGACATCCGAGGAATTCCCGCCGGAATTTGTGAGCATAAAATCCAATTGGAGGAAGGAAGGAAACCGAGTGTTGAACACCAAAAGAGATTGAATCCATCAATGTAAGAGGTAGTCAAGAAGGACATAATCATGTGGTTGGATGCCGGGTGGTCTACCCCATTGAGGATAGTTGGTGAGCCCGGTGCAATGTGTGCCAAAGAAGGGAGGCATGACAGTAATCCATAATGAGAAGAATGAGTTCATCCCAACAAGGACGGTCACCGGGTGGAGAGTGTGTATAGACTACCGGAAGCTTAACAGTGCCACGTGCAAAGACCATTTCCCTATGCCTTTTATTGATCAAATGCTTGATCGGCTAGCGGGAAGGTCATCCTATTGCTTCCTTGATGGATATTCCGGATACAACCAAATCAACATAGCATTGGAGGACCAAGAAAAGACAACATTCACTTGCCCATATGGAACTTTTGCTTTTAGTCGGATGCCGTTTTGATTATGCAACGCTCCGGCCACCTTCCAAAGGTGTATGGTGTCTATATTCTCGGACATGGTGGAAGATTTCCTAGAGGTGTTCATGGATGACTTTTCGGTGGTCGGTGACTCTTTTGAGCATTGTCTTGACAATCTTAGGCCAGTGCTCAAAAGATGTGAGGAAACCAACCTTGTGCTAAATTGGGAGAAATGTCACTTCATGGTGGATGAAGGCATTGTCTTGGGCCACAAAATTTCAAAACATGGAATAGAGGTTGACCGAGAAAAAATTGAAATCATCTCCAACCTTCCTCTACCAACCTCGGTAAAAGGTGTCTGAAGCTTTTTGGGGCATGTCAGATTCTACCGGCGGTTTATCAAGGACTTCTCGAAAATTGCAAATCCCATGTGCAAGATCCTTGAAAAAGACGCCAAGTTTTTGTTTGATGAAAAGTGCCTTAAGTCTTTTGAGGAACTAAAATAGAAGCTCACCACGACACCTATTATTGTCACACCGGATTGGTCTCTTCCATTTGAACTCATGTGTGACGCCAGTAGTGTAGCTATTGGAGCAGTTCTTGGCCAAAGTCATAGCAATGTTCTCCATCCTATCTATTATGCAAGCAAGACACTCAATGGTGCTCAAGTGAACTATACTGTGACATAGCAAGAACTTCTTGCCATTGTATATGCCTTTGAAAAATTTTGAGCTTATTTGTTGGGGTCTAAAGTGGTGGTTTGCACTGATCATGTTGCTCTTCGCTATCTCATGGCGAAGAAAGATGCCAAAACAAGACTAATCCGATGGGTCCTCTTATTGCAAGAATTTGACTTTGAGGTCAAGGATCACAAAGGCACAGAAAATCAAGTGGCGGATCATTTATCTAGGCTCGAAGAAGACGGAAGACGGAAGGAGAATCTTGACATCGATGATGCCTTTCCTGATGAACACATATTGGTATCTTCATCTTCATCTACTCATTGGTACGCTGATATTGCTAACTACTTGGTTAGCGACCTCATTCCGGATGGATTGGAATCTTATCAGAAGAAAAAGTTTTTGAGAGAGTGTCGGCAGTACTACTGGGAAGAACCATTCTTGTTCCGCATTTGTGCTGATAACATCATTAGGCGGTGTGTTCCAGAAGAGGAGATTATGCCAATTCTAAAGGCATGTCATGACTCACCGGTTGGAGGTCATGATGATAGGCTATAATTGCGTATTTTAGTCACTTATTACACTCTAGTTTACTGCACTTTAATTGAGTTTGAGCTTTAATCGCTAGTGTTTTGCACTAATTATGTGTTTATGACTTGTAGGAGTGATTCCAAGCTATATAGATGTTATGGAATGAATTCAAGTGATTTGGAGCTTTGAAGTCTGAGTAAAAGCCCAAGGAATTAAGCCGGGATCGTGTTCGGGGGTCAAATTTGATAGTTAGGAACAAACGAAGACTCGAGGACGCATATTGTGCGCTGTCTAGTACAATAGACATAACTCTTTGTTCCGAACTC
Organism: Nicotiana knightiana; assembly: GCA_005239525.1. Classification (NCBI taxonomy): domain Eukaryota; kingdom Viridiplantae; phylum Streptophyta; class Magnoliopsida; order Solanales; family Solanaceae; genus Nicotiana; species Nicotiana knightiana. The sequence continues at coordinate 9,287 of ML428673.1, read as the reverse complement.
CATTTGGGCTATATAATATATGGTTGGAAAGATAACTCAAAATAATATACGTTTGTATAAATTTCAAACTAAACAGGGTGAAAAATGCGATCGAAACCGCGACCGCGGACCTGACACGCAAATGGGGCAGAAACATTTCAATGTGTGCGGCCACTAGTGTGGTCTTAGCACGACCACGCTACTCCAGACCGAAAAACTGTCCTTTTTCGCGTAGGAGAAGGTATAATTGTTTGGGCCTGACCCTACTTGGTATATATACATGGAAAAATAGTATTTTGAGGAGGTTGGACATACTTTTGACATAATTTAGACCTAAGGAGGCTAAGGAGACAGAGATTCGACCTAAGGAGGCAGAGACACAATAGGAGCAAGGCGGGGAATTCTTCTACGAGTTTTTCCTTCCTCTTCCTATTTTTCATTGTTGGTTATGACTTCTAGTATTGTAGTTTTACATACTATTATGAATAACTAATTTGTTATCTAGGGTTTTGATAGAACCTTTTATAGGATAAATTCTTGTTATGTTTTTATATAAATCATAGGAAGCTACCAGAACCGTCGAAACTCGATTCCGAGGTCGTTTACTCAAAATGTTGACCGAAGTCAAACTTGGCCTTAAAGGCCAACCTGAAGGAACCAAGTGTTCCAATATTGCTCTAAACACTTCCGAATCCCGGACCACCCACCCCCGCAAGTCATAAATCACAATAAGCCGCTATGGAAAGTTTCATTTAGGGGAACGGGGCTGATAACATAAAACGACCGGTCAGGTCGTTACAATTATCATGTAAACAAACTAATATTAATAAACCAGAAATAATTATGAAGTTAGAATTTTACATGTGTGTCTCCTCTTGTACCATCAATCTTCTTTTTCTTATGTAACTCCTAGAAGACCTCTGCGTCACTCATATCTCTCCCTCTTTCCTTCAGAAGAAAAAGTATGAGTTAGACATTACAAACGTAAAATCTATATGTAATACTAAGAAAATTTTTATAATTAATTACCATTCTTAGTCTATGATTCTCAAAAGTAATCGAACCTCCTGTGTGCAGCGAGCCACCTTTATTAGAGGCACGGTTCGTCTTTGCTTGTTCACTCGTTGCCTTCCATTCTGTTGTATTCCATATCTCAAGAAGTTTATCCCAAACATCTTTTCTTAACCAGTTCGGCATTTTATCGGCAGTCCGAGCAGCAAACAAAGTATCTTTAATCCTTATACCAACTTTCTTCTCGAAAATAATATTTATTGCATTTTGATGCTGAGGATGCCATGTACACAGTGTCTGCAATATAAAAAAGTAACATTAGATGAAGACGATAATTATTAAATAAATATAATTAATTTTTACCTTAAATTGATTCCACATTTGCTCTCTGATGTTGTACGCTATCATTTTCCAAGAAGTCCACGGCTCATGATAAAATGACTTCATAGAATCTGTAATCAAATGTGTAGTCTGAAAGGATGGCAAAAAACTGCATTAAAGTTAACATATATACAATTAATATACATCTTTCAAAAGTTTTAATTGCAAATAAATATCCCTTGATGTTAACATATCTAAAAGTACATTCAAAACATAAATATTAGTATAAGAACCTTCTTACCCATTCTTGAGGGGGACGATTATCAATCGATTATAACTATCAAATTGCACATCCCCTCCAAGATTCTGCCTGCGTCTCCTAGATGGTGCAGAAGCAACACTAGATGTAGCTGGGAGAGAGCCTCCAATATCCAACCTAGATATGCTGGGAATGGATGATGATGATGGACTGGAAGATGATGGAGCAACAAAATACGAACCATCATGCTGACTACCATGAAAGCCCGGGGATGCAGCAGTTGATGAGTCAGTATGCTGACTACCATGAAAGCTCGGGGGTGCAGCAGCTGGTGTGCCAGTATGCTGACTACCATGAAAGCCCGGGGGTGCAGCAGCTGGTGAGCCAATATGCTGATTACCATGAAATCCCGGGGGGTGCAACAACTGGTGAGCCAGTATGCTGACTACCATAAAAGACCGAGGGTGCAGCATCTGGTAAGCCACCATGTTGACTACTATGAAAGCCCGGTGAAAATGATGGTATAGAAGGTGTGGGTAGAAAGTTAAAAGCGGTGTTACTTTGAATGCCTTTGGCAGGCATAAAATTATACTGAACTGAATGATTAGATGGAGGGGGGATAGTGAACATGGTAGATGGCAATGAAGTCGACTTAGGAGGATGAGGAAGAGGATGACTTATATTTGGCATAGTTGAAGAAGTTGGAACAGATTATTTTTTCTTCTTATATTTCATCTTTTCCTTCCCCTTAGATGCCATATCTGTAATATAATCATAATAAAATACAAAAACAAAAAATACAATAAGAGATATGTAAAGCTAAAAGAGAATTGTTGTCAAATATGCACAGAGAATGACTGGTCAACGACTTCATATGACATATAATGTATCTCAAGTGAGTTATTGAATAGTTAAATAATCTTTCCAAAAACTTATGTAGGATGTTAAAGTTGGTAATCTGAAATTAAAGGCCAATCCTAATTAAGGTGTGTTAATACGTTGTTCCTTCCTAGGAACCTGTAATTCTGCATGTTGAAACTATAACAAATGGAAGCTCAAGTCTTACTTGAATGACAACTAGCAGAATCTAAGTCAAAGACTAATGGCTCAAGTAATCAAGAAATGTTATTCATTCCATAGATTAATCACATTTAGACTCACTAACACATTGACATAATTTACTGCATGATCTCTATAGTTTCCCATTATATTGAGAAGCATATAGGAATCATTCTGTTAAATACAACAACATAAATACATCAATTATTGCTACTGCTCAATCCTCATCGCTATCTTCATAGTAATCATCTAAGTCTTTATCATCGCCTGTTTCACTTTCATCTAGTAATTCTTCTTCATCACATGTTTCATGTTCAACACCTCTATCTTGATCCTCATTTGTAGCAAGGACAGAAGGATCAAATTCTTCATATATCCCTTCATTATGCTGCAATTCGTCTGCTAATTCATCATCCACTATTGATTCAATATTTGAAATGTCATTTTGGTACGCCACATCTAATGCATCTTCGACTACCACTCTACCCACGGGCTTTGTTTTCAAAACTACCCGCCATGCAGACTTATTCTTGCTCAAAGGATAAGGAGCATAATACACTTGTTTCACCTTTTGTGCAATAATAAAGGGATCATAAAGTTTATATTGCCCCGTGGGTTCAATTTCAACTATTTTGTATTGAGCGTGCACCTTTGTACCTCTATTCGGTGTTGGATCATACCATTTACATCGAAAGAGTACCAACTTTTTCTTCGGCCAACCTACAACATATTCCAATTCCAAAATCTCTTGAAGCACACCATAATAATCAACATCTCCATCACCTTTCACCCACACCCCACTATTGTTGGTTTTCTTTCCATTAGACCATTCTTCTGTATGAAACTTGTACCCATTAGACCATTCTTCTGTATGAAACTTGTACCCATTGACCAAGTATTTAGACATCATTCTTACTCTAGGGTCAGGTCCCCAAGCTATATCACGTAAAAATGGGTCATTAATGACATTAGCTGGATCATGAACCTATATATATAATTAAATATAATTTAGAATTTTAAATATATATATAATTAATTTACGTATAATAAAAATCATATTAAATAATAATTAATTCTTACAAATTCTTTAAACCACTCTGAAACTTGGGATAAACAACATCTTGCCCATATGTACCCACAAAGTAACTGCCATTATAACATTTATTAGTTAAATCAGTGGTCTATTTAATATAAAAGTCCGTAATATATACGAATATATACTTACCTATAATAAGGTTGGACCTCGGGGAAGTTTAACAATACATGTATTGTAGCTGACTTGAGCTCCATCTCAGACAACCTTCGCTTTGGACTATTTTTTGGACCTCCTTTACCTGGTTGATTAAAAATGGAAAAGGGTGGTGCCAAAGGATCGATTCCGCCTCCATCGTCATGCCGGTTCGGTCTATTTCTCAAACATGGCACATCCCTTTCAAAATAGTATGAACAAAAATAAGATGTTTCTTTAGCCACATATGCCTCGCATATCGAACTTTCAATTCTTGATCTATTTTTTATGGTCCGTTTACATTTTCCAATGGTCCTGCATAGTGTTATTTTTAGACGAAACAATCTTTAAATCAAATACAAAAGGTAAATGATTAAATTTCATTACCTCTCGAAGGGATACATCCATCTACATTGAATTGGCCCTTTAAGTCGTGCCTCTTGTGCAAGGTGAATTGGAAGATGTTCCATTACATAAAACAAAACCGAGAGGAAAAATTTTTGCCAGCTTATTTAAAGTTAGGATAAAACTCTCCATATAAATTAAATTCTCCACCCTCAATGTGCTAGATTACAAATCCTTAAAAAAATAACTTATCTCTGTAATCAGTTTCCATATTCGATCGGGCAATGCATTGAACGCAATAGGCATCAACGCTTCCATGAAAATATGACAATCGTGGCTTTTCATTGACGCCAACTTCCCTTCTTTCATGTCAATACACCTGGATAAATTTGATGCGTACCCATCAGGTATCTTAAATTGTTAACCCAATTACAAATCTCTCTTCTCTCTTCCAAGGTGAACGTGTAACTGATTTTGGGCTTCTGAATCTTGTTGTTAAAGTATGTCAGATACAACTCACTTCGCCCACAATATTCCTTTAAGTCCATCCTGGACTTCAAGTTATCTTTGGTCTTGTTAGTAACATCCATAATAGTGTTAAACAAATTGTCAAAAAAATTCTTCTCGATATGCATTACGTCCAGATTATGCCGAAGAATATTGTGCTTCCAATAAGGTAATTCCCAAAAGCAGGCCGGTGGCTCCTCAAAATCACTTTGGTTCTTCATAAATGCCTTTGTATTTCGCCTGAATTCATGATTCATTGGCAAGAATCTACGGTGGCAGTCGAACCATGTATTTTTACCTCCATGTTTCAAAGTAAATGCTTTAGTGTCTTCCATACAACAAGGGCAAGCTAACTTTCCAGCAGTCGACCACCCGGACAACATCCCATAAGCAGGAAAATCATTTATAGTCCATATCAAAGCAGCATGCAATCTGAAGTTTTATTTGGTTGATATATCATATGTTTTCACACCTTGATGCCATAATAATTGTAACTCATAAATCAAAGGCTGCAAGTATACATCAATCAAACTTTTCGGATTACGTGGACCTGGAACAATACAAGTTAGGAACATATATAGACTTGTCATACACAAATCGAGCGAAATATTATACGGAGTAACAAACACTGGCCAACATGAATATGGTGCAGCAGAGACAGAAAATGGAGTAAATCCATCTACGCATAATCCCAACCTAATGTTTCTTGGTTCACTAGAAAACTCGGGGAACACCCTATCAAAATGCTTCCACGCTTCTTCATCTGACGGATGACAAAGAATACCAGGTGGCCTTCTTTGTTCATGGTGCCATCTCATATGAGGAGAAGAGCTCATTGATGCATACAACCTCTTTAACCTAGTTATAAGAGTTAAGTAATGCATCACTTTAACTGGAACTTTCTTTTTTGTATTGGCATTTGTGACTTCCTTAAAACGAGGCTGATTACAAAATTTACAATTCTCTAGAGATGCGTCATCCTTATAGAATAACATGCAACCTTTCTCACAACAATCAATTCTCTCTGATGAAAGATCCAACTTAGAAACCAATTTTTTAGCAGCGTAGAAATCTTTTGGTAAGTCAATGTTACTCGGATTAAGTTCATTCATAAGCCCAATAATAGAATCTATGCCCGCTTGTGAGATAGAACTATTCGATTTAATACTTAGCAATCTACCCCTTTTTTTTGAGTTTAATTCTTTACGGCATAACATTAAAAAATAATTTTTTGCTCAATCAATTGACCTAATACGTGTATCCATGATTTCTAAAATAAGTAACATAAAACAAGAAGTTGGTAATGTGCTAAAACAGATAATTTACGTTGATAATGTTATTGTCAGTATATATATATATATATATATATATATATTATTTTTCAATTATATTCATCATCTCACTTGATTTTTTAACCTTCATCTAATGGTATAACCAAAAATACTACTATTAACTTTAATGACCAAACTACCACTACAAAATATATATATATGGTAGGAAGTGCCTAACCTATTGACCTAAATACCCAAGACATCAAAATCAAGCACACACACAAACCAGTCAACCGCCCAACTCAAAATACATACTAAAACAACCCAACATTTTCCCATTCTTAATTTTTTGTCGTACGTCGTGACAGTAGAAAATTGTTCCAAAAAGAAGAAGACAACCAAAATGTGGAATCCAAAATTAGCTCCTATGTATATTTCCTCAGCTCAAAATATCCATGAATTAGTAATAGCCGAAAGATGACTAATCTCTGCCGGAAAATCGTTCATGTTAATATTAGGTGGAAAATATTCGATAAAGTTTCAATCTTTAGAGAGTTTTTTCGTTTCATTTGGGAAAGAATTTTGATTTGCTCAACTGGCCGGAAGCCGGTAAGAAAGTACCGGCGTTTGTCTCGAAGAGCTGCAACTCCGTCAATGGAGGAATGTGAAGAGTACTACGGTGAAAATGATCCCTTGACTGCAACTTGTAGTGGCCGGTATGATAGTGATTCAGATTTAGTTACCTTGAAGATCAGTATTTTGGGTGATTGCCACATTGGTAAAACAAGTTTTGTTGTAAGTTTAGCTTAATCTCTTTAATCTAGCCTTACTATGTTGTACTTTGTTACTCTTTTTTCTAACAGTGTCCGGATAAGCCTGCTGTTTCATGTTATTTTGTTGGTGTTATGGTGCTATTGCCTTTTTTTATTTTTTCTATGAGTCGAGAGTTTATCGGAAACGGCCTCTATGAGCATTATCCTACCCAGCCCGACGTACTGAGTTTTTGTTATTGTTGTTGTTGTTGTTGTTGTTATTGTCCGGAACAGTTTATGCATATCTCGACTAATACTCCATCAAGTATCTGTTGTCTCCTACTAGTACAAGTATATAATAATATTGTCGATCAGAACTTAGGCAGAATCTGATGATCTCCTTGGACCTTTTCTTTACTGACCGCAAGTCTAAATTCTATGGTGTTACGGTCACGCTATATTTGTTCTTATGCTTAAACCAAGAAACAACCATTTTCTGATACTTTTTTGGATTTTCTTTTTTCCAGATTAAGTATGTAGGGGATGAACAAGAAAAGAGATGTTTGCAGATGAACGGATTGAATTTGATGTATAAAACTTTAGTTGTACGAGGTGCAAGAATTGCATTTAAAATATGGGATGTGGGAGGTATGTTCATTAATTTCTAATTCCTTAATGTACTTTATTAAGTTTAGGCCAAATTTGACACTTTTTAAGGTGGTAACTGTAGGTTGAATGATTTGTGTTTTGGGTGTAGGTGATCATAGCTCACTTGATCAGATTCCAATTGCTTGTAAAGATGCTCTTGCCATTCTCTTTATGTTTGATCTCACTAGCCGGAGTACATTGAACAAGTAGGTCATTTTAATCTGATGGTATGAAATTCTTTTACACTAATATTGTTATTGCACACAAGTTAAATTTCCATTATTAAAAGCTTTTTTCTTTTTTCTTTTTTGCAATTGCAGTGTGATAAGTTGGTATAGTGAAGCAAGAAAGTGGAATCAGGTGACAAACTTGACTTGTGTTTCAAATTATTTTTGTTTTCTTGAAAAGGAGTAAACTTTAGAATCAAGAAATAAATTTACTTATTAATTCATTCGTTTCAATTGATGTGAATCTATTTCTTTTTTGGTCCAGAGAAAAAAAAAAAAGTACATAGTAATACTCCACAACAATATGACTACAGTTGTTGGGACTTTATTGATACATTGAAGCAAAGCTAAAAGGAATTGAGTAATGACAGTGGTTGGAACTACTTTCACTCCTTTAAGAAAAAAAGTAGCCAATGGCATTAGTTAGTGTAGTACTTCAGTAACTTTTTGTTCTTGAAGATGATAACTTAATCAGTTGGCTCAATTGATTTGAATAATTGAAGCTTAATGCCCACCTTACAATGGTTATTAGTTATTACCAAAACTTGATTGGCTTTAACTTTCAAACACCAATTATGATGAATTGACAACTTACTTCAGTTGTTCTTTACCAATGAAATTCTGATTTAATATGTATTAGATCAGAGGCGGAGCCCGGATTTAAAGTTTATGGGTTTTAAATTTACAACTGAATCCATAGTTCATTAGTTACTGGGTTTACAATTAAGTATTTATATATATTTAATGAATTTTCTAATACAAATATAGTGTCTAAGCAAAAAGTTACTGGGTTCGTCCGAACCCGTAGGTAACACTTCCTCTGTGCCCCTGTATTAGACTATTACTACTCCATCTTGTCCACTTTAATTGACTTTTTGGTTGTTTTCACACATATTAAGTAATCCACATTTTAACATTAATTAACAATAAAATTGACCATATTAACGTTTATGTTATGAAACAATAAAAGAAGAAGAACAATATTGCAGAGAAAGAGAGAGAGGGAATTCTTATTGAATTTTGGGATGATTTACAATGGGCTAAGACCCCTCTATTTATAGGGGAAAAATGACTTAGCCACAAAGTATAACTCTTTAAAAGATAGACATTCACTCTAAATAGAGTTCTATTTATAACACTCCCCCTTGAATGTCTATTCAACAAATAATGTGTCTCGTTAAAACCTTAACTAAAATAAAACCCAATGGGAAAAAAAATTCTAGAAAAAGAAAAAGAGTACATGTATTTAAAAATGCGTCTTTTGGTTNCTTCGCATCCCAATCTTGTGTATTAGCTTCTTGAAGGTTGACGTTGGTAGAGATTTTGTGAACAAATCAGCCATATTATCACTTGAACGAATCTGTTGCACACTAATATCACCATTCTTTTGAAGATCATGTGTGAAGAATAACTTTGGTGAAATATGCTTTGTCCTATCTCCTTTTATGAATCCTCCCTTCAATTGTGCAATGCATGTTGCATTGTCTTCATACAAAATTGTGGGTAGTTTGTCACACTTTAAACCACATTTGTCTCGAATAAGATGTATTATAGACCTCAACCACACGCATTCTCGACTTGCTTCATGGATAGCAATTATCTTTGCATGATTAGATAAAGTAGCCACGATCGATTGCTTAGTTGATCGCCAAGATATGGCAGTGCCTCCATAGGTAAACA